>QLNU02002977.1:50973-72743 GCA_006491805.2 Dysdera silvatica | reverse complement strand
CTTCATAATGTAAAATATTGCACTGATTATCGAAAAAGAAGCTAATTTTAGTAGTTTTTATATATTAATTACTGAATATATATCTATATTTAGAGCAGACGATAGTAGTAAGAAGATGATATTAACGCTGTTGTTGCTTTATAAAACCCTATTTGAATATATGCACTGTTGCCAGATACGTTATATTTATATAAATATGGATTTTTTTTTTAAACCGCGAAACATTGTGAATTTCCTTTTGTTTTACATAAAAACTATAAAGCAAATAAATTGTTTTTAAATAAAATTATAAATATATATATATATATATATATCACCATCATCATCATATCCAACCATTATCTATCCACTGCTGGTTGAAGGCCTCTCCAAATGCTTTCCACACAAGTCTATACTGGGCCATTCTTGGCTTGGAAACAAAACTGAGGTAGGTTATATATTCCTTTAAAATTAAGAAAATAATTCGAAACTATTAGAAGCGTGGACGTAATAATTTACCCTAATCCAGACGGTTCTACACAGACACGCACACTTATAGAATATTACAAACTTTGATGGATTGTATTCCCACAAAAAACAACATATAGGTAGCACTTAGTTTTGAGGGCTTCGTGAACTGCTACCACTGATGTTTACGGAATTGCAAAACTTTCAGCCTTTATTTATCATTCTTGTACAATTTATTATCGTGATTTTTCATCTTTTCGCATAAAAATTAATTTAATCCGCATCCTTCATTTCCATTTCTATAATTTTATCAATATATAGTATTGAGTAACTTATCTGTTATATATTCACTTGTGCAGAAAAATTGCCAATTGAACTACACACACACACACACACACACATATATATATATATATCATCATCATCATATTCAACCATTATCTATCCACTGCTGGATGAAGGTCTCTCCAAATGCTTTCCACACAAGTCTATCCTGGGCCATTCGTTTCCACGTCACCCCAACCTCTTTTCTTATTTCATCCACCCATCTAGTTTGAGGACGTTTTCTAGGTCTTCGGTGGTCTCTTGGAATCCAGTTCAGAATTTCTGTTGTCCATCGTTGATCAGTTCTTCTTGCAATATGCCCAGCCCATCGCCATTTCAGTCCTTTTACTTTAACAATGATGTCCTCTACTCTAGTTTGCTCTCTCACCCAAGTGTTTCTTTTTCGATCTCTCCTAGTTATTCCAAGCATGCACCTCTCCATGCTCCTTTGCGTTGTCTGTAACTTTCGTATTGCTCCAACTGTTAGACTCCATGTCTCTGATCCATAAGAGAGGACTGGCAATACACACTGGTTGAAGACTTTTCTTTTTAGACATAAAGGCAATTTCCCCTTCAGGATAAAACTGTACTGTGTATATATATATCAACGGAATAAAATGTTCAAGCAGATGATATGTTCCATTATAGCTTTAAAAAATCATATTTGCATACATTCAGCAAGGGCCGACACAGACTTTCATTTTGGAGTAGGTCATGCAGAGAATTTGCCATGGTCTTGGAATAACACCCTTCA
The DNA here is from genome assembly GCA_006491805.2 of Dysdera silvatica. Taxonomy (NCBI): domain Eukaryota; kingdom Metazoa; phylum Arthropoda; class Arachnida; order Araneae; family Dysderidae; genus Dysdera; species Dysdera silvatica. The sequence goes on along the minus strand of QLNU02002977.1, from coordinate 71,218 downwards.
TTTATCATGAAAGCTGGAATTTTTTACAGTGAAAAAATATATTTGGGAGGGGGGGGGGGTCATGACCACCCTTGACATGCCACTTTGCCAGATACATAATATTTTTATGAATAGTGAATTTTTTAAAACCAGAAAAAATAATAAATTTCTTTTGTTTTGCATAATATTAAAAATTTACTATTCCAAGTTTAAACACATTTTCTTACAAACACACCTTTCCTTTAAACATTGTAAATGTTCTTACAGAGATTCTTCTTTTTTTTTTGGCGCTACAGTCCTTGAAGGACCTGGGCCTCTTAACCACCATTCTGTTTTCTTCCAATAGCGACGCAGTATAGCCCAGATGCTCTTGCGCCATAAAAAAGCCAAACAAACAATCCAATAGCGTAGCTAAGGAGGGGAAAAAGGTGGTCACCCTGGGCTCCACAATTTGGGAGGGCAGCAATGACAGTCACTCGCCCCAGGCAGCAAAATATCTAGCTACACCACTGCTTTTCTCCAAGGCCTATCTTCTCCATTCTCTTACTCTCATTCTTCTCAGTTCTTCCTCCACTCCGCCAAGCCACCTTTTACTAAGACGTCCCACTTTTTTTCTACCCACTGGATTGATTCTTATAATCTTAATCATCTTGAGATTGATTCCTAAAAATCGTCTTGAAAAAGCATCATAACATCTCGTCATGGAAATTTGCATCATTTTTTCCGATAAAAAATTTTAGCTTTGGATAGGATTTTACCGAAGCTGAATACATGAAAATTATCAAATTTTTGCATTATGTTGCATTTGTAAACTAATGAGCTGTAAATTAGTTACATACAAAAGATTAAACACTTCTAAAATAGCAAATAAAAAAGATCACCCAAGCTTTCGGATGTGTCAGCAACAGTCTTTCCTTTATCAGGAGTAATGACGAGGTTATGTTTCTGCCTTTCTCTATACTTGAAATTTCTGGAAAAACCTTTCATCAGAGTAGTCCCGCAGAATGGGAAAACCCAGTGAGAACCAATGGGTCCTCCCATAGGAATGAGGGAAAAAAATATGAAGAAAAGAACACAAACAAGCACTCGCGAAAGGAGACATAGCCTCACGTCTGGCAGAACACGCTTTACAACACGGACACGAACCCGACTGGGACTCAACAAAAATACTACACCGTCACATCACAAACAAGAATAGTAGACTCTTCTTAGAATCTTGGGAAACTTACAAACTACACGGGAAAGCCATTAATACATCACAACCACTTCCAGAAACTTATAAACAACTCTTACTCTGAAATGTATGGGATTTCCCAACATTAGGTGCCCCGCAATACAGGTTTCTCATTGGTTCCCATTGGGGTTCTTCCATGATTCTATTGGAGGCCTCCCATTGGTTCCCACTAGGGTTTTCCATTCTGCGAGACTGCTCTTACGGAGTTCGCTCTCAGCTCTGGTGGCTAGCAGATGCTTTTTTCCTGAGGTCCGGGATGGTGGGTCTTAGTTCCGGCTTGCGTTAACGGAGTATCTGGGACATTGACTAGGCTGCTGGACTGCGGTTGATCGATGTCTGCTTATGGTATTCTGGGACTGAGCTCTATCCTTCCACACAGATCAGTTTTCATTTTTGGTGTCATGTAGGCGACTTTCGTTCTGGTCTGGACTGTCGCCGGCCATCTCCATCTGCATACGGCATCGATTGCTTAGGGCCAGATTTCACCGCCTGTGGATGGGACACTGGCTTGATGGACTGGATTGGATGGATGGTATTTCGTGCATCCTGGTTGTAAAGCCGGTTCGTGCCTGGTCTCTTCCACTTCGCGGCGCTGCACCCACTCAACGGTGCCCGGTGGGCTCGTGTAGGAGTTTCGGCCGGCCCGGGGTGTCCTTCTGTGCCATCCATCTATTTCAGCCACTTCTCGGGGTGGATTGATCGTGGATGGTTCACGGTAGACGTTAAATGATGACACCAGTGCAAGCTGCGTGTCTCTGTATGCCTGTACAAATCGACAATCCCCCCCAATGCCCTAACACCCCTTAGCCTATGGGCTGTCAATTCGTTTGACGTTATTACCTGCCTGGGATTACAGCGCAATTAAATTTGCAGCAATTAAAATTTTTTCAGCAGCAGCGGGACTACTCTGATGAAGGGTTTTCCAGAAATTTCAAGTATAAAAAAGAGACAGAAACATAACATCGTCATTACTCCTGATGAAGGACTGCTGCTGATGCGTCCGAAAGCTTGAGTGATCTTTTTCATTGCTATTTTACCAGTGTTTAACCTTTTTATGTAAATTTCCTCCCTGGTACCCTGTATTTTATTTCTATTGTAAATTAGTAAATCTTAAATTGTAAATTAGTGAATTGTAAATTGCAAATTAATGAATTTTAAATTGCAAATTAGTGAATTATAAATAAATAAAATATAAATAATTGTTATTATTTCCTCATTATCGTTTATTACAGTTATTCCATCAGTATCGTTTATTACAATTATTTCATCATTATAATTTATTATTGCTATCATTTATTCTTATTATTTCCATTTATTATTATGATCATTTATTGCATGATCATTTATTTTTATTATTTCATCATCATCTATTATTATTATTTTGCATTTGCACAGTCCATCTTGAATTTGATGACTGAGTAAATTCTTTAATATCGGCCCAGGGATATCAAAGGTATTTTCTTAGGATGTGGGAAGTTCCAAGCAAAATGACCTTTTGGAGTTGGTGTACTACCATTTTGCCAATTCCTATTGCATTATGATGATTTTCGAGATTTGGTGGGATTGCTCCCAATGCTCCTATTACTATTGTGATGACAACTGCTGTTTTGTTCCATAACCTTTCAATTTCAATTTGTAGATCTTTGTAGTTCGAAATCTTTTCAAATTCTTTCTCCTGAATTCTTGAATTACTAGGAACAGCCATATCTACTATCCAAACTTGCTTTTTTTTCCCACTATTGTTAAATCAGGTGTATTATGCGTAAGGTATTTGTCAGTTTAGATACCGACTTCCCAGAGGATCTTAACATGGTCATTTTCAGTAATTTTCTCAGCTTTGTGGTCATTGGCGTATGCAGGGGGATGTTGATGGGAGTTGCAACCCCCATTGCAATGAAACTTTGTATATTTAACATAGGAAAATGCGAATTGTAGCTCTGTAATCCCCATTGAGCCTATAACCCCCTTACTATATAAGGTCTCAATAAATATTTTTTCAAAACAAATTTCTGTTTCCAAATTTTTTCTATTTTTTTTTCTTTTCCCCATTTTTCTATTTTTATACACTTACTATTTTTCTAAGTTTTGTATTTTTCTTTTTTTGTCTTTGTGTTTCTGTTTTTTTTTTCTTTTATTTCTCTGACTACTAAAATACTTTTCCATTTTGGAGTCGAAAACGTGATTCTAACGCTTTCCTTCCACGATTTCGAAGCATTCATTATCGTTCAGGGTTGAAATTGTCAATAATTGGATATAATTCGAAATAACTGTTCGAATTTAACAGGCAATCAGAGCGTTGATAACGAACTTATTTAAAAAACATGATGAAGCGGTGGGCGTAGATTTTGTAAACTTAGTGCAAAATTTTTTTGAAGATGAATTCCAGGGTGCATAATGATGGAATAGGACATGAATAAATTTTTTAAAACAAGGCTTTCTTTGTTTATTGAGATCTTATAACATAGGAAGACATACCATACAAAGAGAAAAAGATTACACGTTGCAAGCATGGAATTTTTAGTGACAAATTGCATTTGACATTTCTCCATCTATTGAATAAACCTGATGTTTTCAGAAACATAATACACATTATTAATTCGATCACTATTTTATACATTGAAAAAATACTAAACAAAAACGAGATTTTACAAACGGTTTTTCACATAGTAAATAAATTGTATAAATCTATGAACTGGATGACATGCATTATTTTAGTGGCAAAACACTATTTTTTCCACCAATTGGATAAAGCTGATATCTTCAGAAATGAAATACACGTTATTTATGCGTATACCATTTTTTCCGATAGAAAAAAATGGGATTAAGATCTTACGAGTGTTTTCACACACATAGGAAACAACCCTTATAAGTACATGAAAAAAGATTTTTGCATAAAGTTTTCACACACCGAATTTTCACCTTATATAATAAAAAACAAACCTAAATTTATAGAATTATGCTATAATTTTCTCGATAAAAATCAACGCTCGAAGACTTAGAATGATAAATACCAACATTTTCTAGAGAGAGGGTGATTTTCACACATAGATTCTTTCTCCATAAGAACTTTTTCCAAGATATCAATATTAAATAACATACTTTCTGATATAAGACAGATCAGAGAATTATCGCTTCCGAAGACAGCGGTTATTGATAACACTTGAAGAAAACTACGAGCTAAATCTGTGACAATAAAATTCAGGAATTCTCGATAAAACAGAATTTTGTTATAACCACCCTCCTCTACATATAAATTGAACTTGGAATAAACAATATCCACCATTTGAGTAGATAATACCGTATCAAAAACAGAATCAATCTCTTTATCCCTTCTAGAGTCATATACAAATTCTACCTTTTTTGACTGATTCATAGATTTTTCAATCTTGCGATAAACAGGCAAAAAAAAGGAAATAGCAGCAAACTTAGATTCTACAATACAGCGGGTAACCTCATCTTCCAGCTTTAACAGTTTCCTCCTTTGGAAAGGATTTAAGGTTATCGACTTTTAATTTTCTACACCCTCGTTTAGGAATTTCTTGTGAGAAAACGTTTCACCATCATTGGATCTTTTCAGCGGAAATGTTACACTTGAATTAATGAAACGAAGTGGGGAAAGGTAAGATTCATGATTAACCACTACTTCTCGGAAAGCCCTCTGAATTTATAGTATATTTAAATAAACGGGTTCCAGTAAGCGTGTGGTTTGAAATCCACCTCTTCCTCCTCCTCCGAGGGAGGGTTTAAATGTGCCAGAGATTCGGCTAAAATATCAAGAAATTCCAACTTATATTAACAATTTGTACTTCTTTATAGTTATTTTTCCTAAAATGTTCACATCAGCCAGAAAACCGGATGGGACATATGATCTCAGAGAGTATTTGCCTGCATATTAAAACTGATCGTTCAAGGAGACAGGACCTTTAAAATGCTAAAATCACAGTATTTGGAGATCTATTTTCAATAACCCATTGTATAAAAACCATAAAAGGTAGAATCACAATTTTTTTTTAAGTTTCAGTTAAATACTTATGTAACACATAGGGTGAAGCAAGGGGAGGTGTATGTGTTATTAATTTATTAATAAGTTAATGTTCACCATATAACATTCGCAGCATTGTAAATTTTACGTTTCCTTGCGCGCACTCTAACATGAAGGAAACTTAATATTTATTAACTATTTAATCATTATAAGTTTTCAAACATTTGCATTTTTAATATGAAAGCAGAAAATATTTTTAGAAAGTCATAATTTATTTTTATGAATTTTTTTTGTAAAAAAATCCATTTTCGTCAAAATTTTCAGTATTGAAGTAAACAACATAAACAAAATAATGTAAAATTTAGATTAATTGTGCTTTTAATTAAAAGAGCTCAGTAAAATGTATCTTTGTTCCAAATTTCAGAACATTATGTCTGATAGTTTTGAAAAAATCTTGCACGCAATGTGTAAAATGTATGTTCTGAGAAAAACAACCTCAAAGTTTAAAGTTCCTCTTAAGTAGCAATTTTGTAGTGTATACGTACTTGGAAAGTTGCAGTATTCTCCAGACGCATAGATACTTCCTTCGGTCAATTTATGTGATTCCTCCCGAGATTTTGTTTTACGCCTTTGAGCCCTACGGAACTCTAAGGTGCTCGACTCTGCTTGAAATTCAGCCTTTTTAATTCTGTCTTCGTCAGCATTATACGCGGCAATTTGGGCATTCACACCAGGCTTTAGCCCTAAAGCCGACATTGTTTGTAATCGTCCTTTTTGTCCATTGTTGAAAAGAATGATTGCCTCGTTGACGGCTATTTCCACAATGCTACGCCCAGCACCAGAGACCTTTGGACAGAATGTCCAGATTAAGGAATTTAGGCATTCGTTGCAGTTCTGAGTTTTCCCACCCAGACACCTTCGCAATAAGCTTGGATGTGAAAGTTCCTTAAAGATGCCCTTGATTTGATCCATGACAGGAATTGGCAAGGAATTCTTATGTTTATGTGTTTGCGCATTGCCACTTTCTACAGCTCTCTGATATTTGCACCACGAATCCTTGCCTTTCGGACAGAAGTGGTGGATTGGTTTTTCATCGGAGGAAGATCGATGGTACCACACAGCCCAAATAGCAGTTTGCATTTCCCGAACTGAGTTTGGATGTTGCCTGATGGCATTCCCATAAAAAGTTGTGAGTTCATTAATGGCGGCATCAGTTAATCGACCTTTTCCAGATAAAGGCTTACCATCGCTGCACTTTTTCCCTCGCATATCTTGTTTTAATTTACGTAAACGGGTCCCCATACGTTTTTGGATATGTCCAACGCATTCAATTTTAATAACAAGCTCTTCGCCATATGGTTCAGCACTTTTAATACCTGAAAATGTTCGGCAATCACCGTCTCCTATGTATTTTAAATAACGCACTCCATGCTGTTGTTCAGAACGTTGAAATAATTCAATCATCCCATCTACCTCCATTTTCCCCGCTGATCCATTATGATTTTTCAAACAGTTTTCACTATGCTTCTTGCTCCAGTCTTCATAGCTTTTGCCTTTCCGTTCCCCAACCCATTGCAAGCACCCTTTGCAAGTAGATGATTTGACGAAAATGTCGATCACTTTTCCGCTCTCACTGACAATTAGCGTGCATACGCCAATGCGAGAACCGTAGCCATGAGTCTTCCAGGTTCCGTCACCACTAACACAGATATCGTTGGATCCCGTTATTTCTATTTCTTCTTCAACAGCTTTCGCTATGCTTTGCAGGGCAATAGTGGACGAAGCAGCGTTTATTTTCTTTACGATGGTCTCGTAAGCCTTCTGGGTAACTGGTGGATGCAGATCCATTACCCCACAAAAGGTTTTCGACCCAGAATCCCCTATACCGACACAGCGCATAGCATAAGTGAATCGTCTATTTATCTCCGCAATGTTCTTTTTCACTCCAAGCATGGTGCTGTTGCGAAATGTAGATATTTCATCACAGTTATTACACGTTATTGAAAGTTTGGCAGATAAGCCATACGCAGGTGTGCTTATTACAACAGTGCCATGGCATTTTATACAACATAGGCATTTTTCCAGATTTTGTAGAACTAGGTCCTTGTCAATAACAACATAGCCACTAAAACTGTCATTTATGTTCGTAAAATCAGATTTTGTACCAATTTTTCTTGCAGAAGCACTCACAGGATTAGAAGGGCGAGGGTTCTTGGTAGCAAGCACATGCTGATTGCCTCGAAATATGCCCGTGTGCTTACGTTTTTTTACAAATGAAGTGCTTTCATCCATTTCACAAATGCAAAAGCAGAAAATGAAACGTTTTTACTAACAGCGACGAAATCAAAACGTAACAACAATCAAACAACAAAATTAAACAGCAAAAAATTGAATTGTAGCAATGATCAAACGAAAAAACTAAAACGAAATAACAATATTCACAATCGAAGAAGCTGCCTGATAATGTGGGGAAAACACGCCGGAAAAAGTAAACATTGGAATGTTAGTAAAGTTGTCTACCTCATACTAGCAGTTATTATCCCCTTCTTCTCGGTAATATTGAATCTTAATTACGGAGAAAAAAGAATATAACTCTTAAAAATCTGTGAATAAGACTTTTGAGAGTATGATTACGTTTGTTGACACCGTGAAGTCCCTTTAATTGCTACAAAGTGAAAATATACGATCTGATGTTTTTTCATATTTTGAGAAAACTAGTAGGAATTTTTTGATGCGGTTTTTTGCAATACAATCATAAATTTTCAAAGATTAGGATAGACAAATAAAAAAAAATTTTGTTTTTTGAAAATTTAAAGGTCCTGTCTCCCCTTAAGACATTAAGAAAGTCGCGAATCAGTTCCCAAACATTGAAATTCAAGACTTCGCGGTTGAAGAGCATATGAGGGATTTTCGGAATATCATTCTCCCCACTACATAGGGGAAATTTGGAATATGCCATTGTCTTCATGTAATTTAAAAACATCTCATTGAAAATTGTTTTAATTTCATGTTCTAAATCACTATCGTAGAATACTTCCTCTGTCTTCAGAAAAAAACATAGAGTCCTCAATTTCTCTGTACAGGGTGGCGAAAGTGATCCCTCTAAATTCAGCATCCACTATACACGAAGAAGTCTCATCTTTCTCCTCCAAAAGTCTTTTCCATTGGGAAAGAGAAATCTCTACCCACTTCTTATTTGATTTAATCTTGTCTATAAATTTCTTACGCGAGACCTTTATACTTTCGGTAGTACACTTGATGGTGATGTTGCCATCGTAATATAGAGTCATGGTGGGAAAGCCATATTCCAGGAGGACCTGCATCTTTACCTCGTCGCATAGCAAGCGAAAGAAGTTACCGGACCGGATTACTACTCTTTGATGAGTTTGGTAGAACAACTTACCGTCGAAATCATATTGTCTTACATGCATGAAAGCCTTTCCTAGATGGGTCCCCACTGACACAAATAACCCTTGGCTTAGGTGAAAAACACTGTTTGGGAGCATGTTCAAATGGAGAAACCCTCTATGAATCTGCAAAGGAAAAGAGAGAGACTATGAATATAGATAAATTGGGGAAGGAAAACTGAGTGCATGGGATGCAGATAATAGGAAAAATACTATTTTAAAATAGAGAGCAGCAATATATCTTGTTTGGGAAAAGTAATCTGCAGAATAAACTTTTAAAATTTTTAATTAAAAAAATCAGACTTTAGGAAAAATACTTTTTTAAAACATAGAACAGCTATAAGACTTATTTAGAAAAAAAGAATCAAAAGCAATATCTTTCAAAAAATTAATTTTAAACCTGAATAATAGATGATCTAAAAAAAATCACATTTTGAAAAATCGAATCGGAGAAATTTTCCAATGATTTAAATGTGAGAAATAGAACTTATTTTCAAAGCGAGGAATAAAATTTATGGGAAAAGCGAATAATAATTTTTTTTTCTTAGGGGAAGGAAAATTTGTGGAAAAAATAAACTTTTGAAAATTGAGAAAAGAGAAAAGGGGAACATACGAAGCATATATTAGGAGGGATGGTAACAATCACTAGAGAAAATTTAGAACTTGCTGCAGCGGATAGTGATGGATCGTAGTGTGTGAGTGATTTACGCAAGAAGGGTAATGGGAAGGGATGGATCGTAGGGACGCTTTGGCGGTTGGGAATCTATCCAATCACTTGATCATTTGCAACCCATTGAAAAACTTGGGAAATCTCCTTGAATCTGAAAAGATTGAGTAAAAAAAAATGAATATGGGTAAATCGTGAAATTTATGGTAGCAAATAGTAATAAATAGATGGAAAAAATGAAAATAATGCTAACGGTGGGAATAAATAAAGAAGACTTGCCAAATTATAAGGTTCGTAGGCTGTAGATTGCACCGAGGATGTGAAATTCGGTAATAGAACCAGCTTGCACAACCTATCTCTGACGATGATACACGATAAATTGACTAAAGTGGCGGCGTTGGGGTGTTGTTTAAAGAGAAAATAAGAAAAAGAGCGATAAATGTGGTAACCTAAGACGATTTCATGCCCTGACAGGACAAGATCAAAGATACCGATCAGAAATTAAGGCGTCAACAGGGAAAACACACTGGCAACCCTGTATTGGTAGCTCCCCGTAGAAAATATTTGCCGACGTCAATCCACTAAAAATAAACAGGTTGCACCCTCTAGGAAAAAATGTATAGTAAGGAGATTAATTTAAGGAAAAAATATTCAGCGTCCCCTAGAAGAAAAAATAAGCAACTGAGGCACCCAACAAGAAAATAGTATCTGTAGAGCCCCCTATAACAACTAATAGAAATACCCCTCGTAACAATAAAAATCAAAATAAGTTTCAAAAAACCATTACCAAGAGGAGCTAGGATCGCTGAAAAAGGTCGCTGTAAGGAGGTAAACGAGCATGTAAATTTTGTCAATTACACGTGAAATAACCAGTGTCGAAAGACTTTAACCGAAAAAAATACAAGTATCCATAAGTCTGTCTAAGGGCGATGACCACCTAATAGAGGTGTACGAGAATTTGTTCATCAATTACGTGGGGAAAAAACAAAGTCGAAAATCTTAAAGCGTAATAAAACAATCATCCATACGATTGCCTTTTCTACGAGAGAGTGCCGTTATTGGCTGGTGGGTTCTGAGTTCAAATCCCCGCCTGCTTCAGGAATTTTTTTTTTTCAGTAAGGTAGTGTCAGTAAATAAAAATCACTACAGGTTCCAGGAAGATTCTTGCTTCTAGGAACCTTAGGTATCCATCCGGCCATTAAAAAAAAAACGCCAACGGGATTGTACGCAGACGCCCCCCCACCCTGAGGGGACCAGGCGGACCACCCTGCGCCAAGCTAATTACTGGCACCTTCTATACTTTAACATCAGCGCGGCAGTAGCGCAGAAGCCTTGTTTCCCCACTATTCTTGCCTGTTCAAAGAGAATGTCTAGAAAGGGTATAAGTGAAACCATTTTAAAAGAAAACTAAGTTCAATTGGTGTCGCAACAGAATTCTTGCGTGGTCAAGGTTATGACGGTGTATCAGCCATGAGTATCGATTTCCGTGGAGTGTAGTTACATATTAAGAACCATTTTCCAAATGGCGTACACAGGGGGTGTTGATGGGGGTTGTAACCCCCATTGCAATGAAATTTTGTATATTTAACATAGGAATATGTGAGTTGTAGCTCTGTAACCCCTCATCCATTGATCCCATAATCCCCACTTATGAATTTTCTGCTTACGATTATGATTGTAGCAGGCATTCCTTAAACCTGGCTATATCTGATTTATGTTGTTTCAATGTTTATCAGAAACTGTATTGGGACGACAGGTAAGGTGTATGATTTTTTCAATGCGCCTAAATGTCAAGCTGTATTAAATAAATTCATTAAAAAGTAATTCAAAGAAACTCAAGCAGCTATCCCCAACTCGATGGATATAACGACATAATGCAATAAACATTTTTTCTTTCTTTTTGGTTTTACGGCTCAAAGACTACAGTGGTCATGCTGCGCCGGGACCTACTGTTTTCCGAGGAATCCGAACCTCTTAAGGCCTAGGGAACCAAACCCCGGACTACAGTGAGCAGTGCGATCTTTATGAGATCTCTGAGTAAGCGTTCTTTGCACTGCTGGGAGTCGAACCCGGATTAGCGGCGCACTAGGAGAACGCGTTACCACACTGCGCCACCGCAGGGCTAATAAACATTTTTGCTAAAAAGTACGATTCAGTCGTGAAGGCCCTCACAGAAATATAATCTACATGGACTGATACGGATTCTCAAAGCAGAGCAAACATTTTGTACAATGCAAATAACTAGTGTGAATTCATTATTTCCGTACATATTGTTAAAGTACTATATTCATATACAGGGTCTTTATAATTAAAGTTCCACTTTGAAATGGCCATAAAATGAAAACTACTGGACCAAATGTTATCAAACTTGGTAATAGCTTACAAGTGGTCATGGGATTTTATTTTCCGCAAAAAAAAAATAAATAAATAAAAATAAATCACCACCAGCGGAAATGGCGCTGTATGCAATATTGTTAAACGAAATAAGACATGAAGACATCGTTTTAAAACGTTTTTAATCGTTTCTAAAACGTGTTACAAAGCATGTTGAATGTGGCGACCACCATTTTCTGAAAGCAAGTTAAATCGCATTACTGCGTTCTCAACAGCAGCTCTTAGCATATCAGGAGGAATGTTGCGGACATGTCGGTGTATCGCATCTTTCAATTCCGCCAAATTGTTTATGTTATCACCATAAACAATTTGCATAACCCCACAAAGAGTTTCGTTTTAGAAACGATTAAAAACGTTTTAAACCAATGTCTTCATTTTTTTTATTTCGTTTAACAATATTGATTACAGTGCCATTCCCGGTGGTGGTGATTTTTGAACTTTTATTTTTATTATTATTTTATCTTTATATATATATATACATACCACCATATTCAACCATTACCTATCCATTGCTGGATGAAGGTATCTCCAAATGCTTTCCACACAAGTCTATCCTGAGCAATTCGTTTCCACGTCACCCCAACCTGTTTTCTTATTTCATCCACCCATCTAGTTTGAGGACGTTTTCTAGGTCTTCGGTGGTCTCTTGGAATCCAGTTCAGAATTTCTGTTGTCCATCGTTGATCAGTTCTTCTTGCAATATGCCCAGCCCATCGCCATTTCAGCCCTTTTACTTTAACAATGATGTCCTCTACTCTAGTTTGCTCTCTCACCCAAGTGTTCCTTTTTCGATCTCTCCTAGTTATTCCAAGCATGCACCTCTCCATGCTCCTTTGCGTTGTCTGTAACTTTCGTATTGCTCCAACTGTTAGACTCCATGTCTCTGATCCATAAGAGAGGACTGGCAATACACACTGGTTGAAGACCTTTCTTTTTAGACACAAAGGCAATTTCCCCTTCAGGATAAAACTGTTTCTTCCAAATGCACTCCAGCCAAGTTTAATACGTCTGTTGAGTTCTTTCATAATGTTGCCATCCATTGAAATCAGCTGGCCAAGGTAAATATATGAATCAGCAATTTCTAGCTCAATGTTGTCAACTTGTATTTTTGTTTCCTCTACGAAATTATTGAACATGATCTTAGTTTTTTGTAGGTTCATCTTGAGTCCAACTTCTTTACTTCTAGTTGAGAGCTCCTGTACCATGTCTTGGAGTTCTGATGGGTTCGTTGAAAAAATAACAATGTCATCAGCAAACCGCAAATGATTTAAATATTCACCATTTATTTTTATTCCCCTGTTATTCCAATTTATCTGCTGAAAAATCATCTGTAAAGCTGAAGTAAAAAGTTTTGGAGAAATGGTATCTCCCTGCCTCACACCTTTACCAATTTTGATAGCTTCGGTATCTTTATGTAACCGAAATTTTGCACTTGCATTTTTATACACACATTTCACCATGTCAATGTACACATCCTCGATGTCTGCTGATCTTAAAGAGTTGATGACTGCTGATGTTTTAATAGAGTCAAAGGCCTTCTCATAGTCAATAAATGCCACACACAATGGAAGTTCATATTCATGTGTTCTTTCAATTAATTCTCTTAATACTTGAATATGGTCCACTGTACTGAATCCACTTCGAAATCCAGCTTGTTCTCTTGGTTGAGCTGCATCTAATTTTTTCTGCAGGCGATGTGTTAGCACTTTTGTGAAGATTTTATAAATAGCAGGTAACAAGCTAATTGGTCGGTAATTTTTCAAATCCTCTTTATCACCTTTTTTATGCAAAAGAATTACTGTTGCAGAATCCCATTGGTTTGGTATGTTACCACTGTTAAGACATTTGGTAAAGAATTTTGCAAGTATGTCTTCTACATGTTCTCCAGCTTCTTTTAAGATATCTAATGTAATGCCATCATCGCCAGGGGCTCTTCCTTTCTTCATATTTTTTATTGCAAATGAAACTTCTTCTTTTAAGATTTTAGGAGCTGTTCCTTCGACTATTTCAGTGTCTTCGTTTAATTCACTGTTACTTTCGTATAGTTTTTTGTAGAATTCTTCAACTATTCTAAGTATTTCTTTCTCATTTCTTGTTATGGTGTCGCAAGAAGAAGAAACCACAAAGAAAATGGACATGGAAACACCCAAATGGGGGAACTAGCGAAATTGACTATATCCTGGCAAACAAGAAATCAATTATTGAAGATTGCAGCGTACTGAACAGATTTAATACTGGAAGTGATCATCGAATGGTGAGATGTAAAATGCGCCTAAATACTAAATTGGAAAGACAGAAGCCATTAGGAAACAAGTAAGTAAGAGGGTGGATTTAATGAAACTGAAAGCAAATACTGAGGCATTAAAGTTGGAATTAAAAAATCGCTTTTCTGCACTGGAAGGACTTATTGATGAAAGTAATATCTTAGAAGCAAATGAAAACATTGTTAAGACAATAGTTGAAACTGCTGAGGAAATTGGTGGTGTAACCTGTAAAAAGCACAGTAACAAATTATCTGAGAAGACGAAACAGCAGCTCATGAAAAGGCTAAGAGATATGAAGGTTGACAATCGAAATACCAGTTCTAGGATTGAGTAAATAGAACTTTGTAAAACTCTGCGCAAAAGCATGAAAGAAGACATAAGAAAATTCAGCTGTGAGCTAGTAAGGAAAGCCATTGAAAATAACAAGAGCCTTAGGGATGTTAAAGGAAGTTTATCCGTTGGGACGAAATACATCATTGCATTAAAAGGAGAGGATGGCACCATAACAAAATGGTGGTCTCTTGGAAACCAGTTCAGAATTTCTGTTGTCCATCGTTGATCAGTTCTTCTTGCAATATGCCCAGCCCATCGCCATTTCAGTCCTTTTACTTTAACAATGATGTCCTCTACTCTAGTTTGCTCTCTCACCCAAGTGTTTCTTTTTCGATCTCTCCTAGTTATTCCAAGCATGCACCTCTCCATGCTCCTTTGCGTTGTCTGTAACTTTCGTATTGCTCCAACTGTTAGACTCCATGTCTCTGATCCATAAGAGAGGACTGGCAATACACACTGGTTGAAGACTTTTCTTTTTAGACATAAAGGCAATTTCCCCTTCAGGATAAAACTGTTTCTTCCAAATGCACTCCAGCCAAGTTTAATACGTCTGTTGAGTTCTTTCATAATGTTGCCATCCATTGAAATCAGCTGGCCAAGGTAAATATATGAATCAGCAATTTCTAGCTCAGTGTTGTCAACTTGTATTTTTGTTTCCTCTACAAAATTATTGAACATGATCTTAGTTTTTTGTAGGTTCATCTTGAGTCCAACTTCTTCACTTCTAGTTGAGAGCTCTTGTACCATGTCTTGGAGTTCTAATGGGTCCGTTGAAAAAATAACAATGTCATCAGCAAACCGCAGATGATTTAAATATTCACCATTTATTTTTATTCCCTTGTTATTCCAATTTATCAGCTGAAAAATCATCTGTAAAGCAGAAGTAAAAAGTTTTGGAGAAATGGTATCTCCCTGCCTCACCCCTTTGCCAAGTTTGATAGTTTTGGTATCTTTATGTAACCGAAATTTTGCACTTGCATTTTTATACACACGTTTCACCATGTCAATGTACACATCCTCAATGTCTGTTGATCTTAAAGAGTTGATGACTGCTGATGTTTTTATAGAGTCAAAGGCCTTCTCATAGTCAATAAATGCAACACACAATGGAAGTTCATATTCATGTGTTCTTTCAATTAATTCTCTTAATACTTGAATATGGTCCACTGTACTGAATCCACTTCGAAATCCAGCTTGTTCTCTTGGTTGAGCTGCATCTAATTTTTTCTGCAGGCGATGTGTTAGAACTTTTGTGAAGATTTTATAAATAGCAGGTAACAAGCTAATTGGTCGGTAATTTTTCAAATCCTCTTTATCACCTTTTTTATGCAAAAGAATTACTGTTGCAGAATCCCATTGGTTTGGTATGTTACCGCTGTTAAGACATTTGGTAAAGAATTTTGCAAGTATGTCTTCTACATATTCTCCAGCTTCTTTTAGGATATCTAATGTAATACCATCATCACCAGGGGCTCTTCCTTTCTTCATATTTTTTATTGCAAATGAAACTTCTTCTTTTAAGATTTTAGGAGCTGTTCCTTCGACTATTTCAATGTCTTCGTTTAATCCACTGTTACTTTCGTATAGATTTTTGTAGAATTCTTCAACTCTTCTAAGTATTTCTTCCCTATTTCTTGTTACGGTGCCATCCTCTCCTTTTAATGCAATGATGTGTTTCTTCCCAACAGATAAACTTCCTTTAACAACCCTAAGGCTCTTGTTATTTTCAATGGCTTTCCTTACTAGCTCACAGTTGAATTTTCTTATGTCTTCTTTCATGCTTTTGCGCAGAGTTTTACAAAGTTCTATGTACTCAATCCTGGAACTGGTATTTCGATTGTCCACCTTCATATCTCTTCGCCTTTTCATGAGCTGTTTCGTCTTCTCAGATAATTTGCTATTGTGCTTTTTACAGGTTACACCACCAATTTCCCCAGCAGTTTCAACTATTGTCTTAACAATGTTTTCATTTGCTTCTGAGATATCACTTTCATCAATAAGTCCTTCCAGTGCAGAAAAGCGATTTTTTAATTCCAACTTGAATGCCTCGGTATTTACTTTCAGTTTCATTAGATCCACCCTCTTACTTACTTGTTTCCTAATGAGCTTCTGTCGTTCTAATTTAGTATTTAAGTGCACTTTACATCTCACCATTCGATGATCACTTCCAGTATTAAATCTGTTCAGTACACTGCAATCTTCAATAATTGATTTCTTGTTTGCCAGGATATAGTCAATTTCACTAGTTCCCCCATTTGGGTGTTTCCATGTCCATTTTCTTTGCGGTTTCTTCTTAAAAAATGAATTCATGATGCTAAGGTTTTCAGCTTCTGCAAATTCGATGAGTTGATCGCCACGTTCATTCCTTTCCCCATATCCGTATTTACCAACCGATGTCTCTCCTTGTTCCTGTTGTCCAATTCTTGCATTGAAATCCCCCATGATGAGCTTGATATGTTGTTTCCCTTTGGTGTGTAACTCTTTGATTTCTTCATAAAATTCTTCAACCTCTTCGTCGGTATGGCTTGATGTTGGTGCATATACCTGTACTATTTGAAGTTGGTATCGCTGGGTTAGTTGAACAACGAGCCTCGCTGCTCGATCTGACGTGCTTTCGACTTCAAGAAGGTAGTCTTTAATTCTTTTGTTGATTAAGAAGCCAACACCACTTGTTCTTCCAGTTTCCGTTCCTCTATAATAAAACAAATGTCCACTTTTAAGTTCCACCAACTCTTCACCTTTTCTTCTAACTTCACTGAGTCCTACAATGTCCCATTTGATCTTGTCAAGTTCTTCTTCCAATTCCTGAAGTTTTGCTTCAGAAGCAAGGGATCGTCCATTAAACGTAGCCAAGGTCAATAACAAACGGCAGCCTGGGCCATTCCAGTGATTCTTAGCACCCCCTGCTTTCATGCCACACTGACCGCTGCCTTGATCAGGAGCACTCCAGCACCTGGAGACTAGGGGCCATGGTTTCTGGTGTGTCAACATAATGGAGGAATTAGCCATAATTTCACCACGCTGGCTAGACGGGTTGGTGAATTAGCCCTCCCCTTCCGCCTTTCTATCCGTGTAGCAAATATTAATTTGCCACATAAATAGAAAGCTCAGCCTGCACCACTTGAAGGCGGGGTAGGACACTAGGTTACTGGCCTGGCCGGTTCCACACATCGTCACATACGTTCAGCGTGTGGGTCTCCTTCCAGTTAGATACCAGCAACCCTTTTGCAGGCCATATATATAAGGGCTGAAATGGCGATGGGCTGAGCATTTCGCAAAAAGAAATGATCAACGACGGACATCAGAAATTCTGAACTGGATTCTAAGAGACCATCGAAGACCTAGAAAATGTTCTCAAACTAGATAGGTGGATGAAATAAGAAAACAGGTTGGGGTGACATGGACGCGAATTGCTCAAAATAGACTTGTGTGGAAAGCATTTGGAGAGACCTTCATCCAGTAGTGGATAGATAATGGTTGAATATGATGATGATGATATATATATATATATATATATATATAAAATTCTGTCTGAGCCTCTGCTTTAAATGTTCAATATATTTTGTCTGTCTGTAAAAACTTGAACTGACAGCATTTGTGTGCTTTTGGAAGAAATGACTGTAACCTGAGAAATATTTATGTGATTTTTTTGATCACAATATCATTTTTAAATATTTTTTCTGGTATTAGCTTTTACAAAAGGATCTGATCATACTGAATTGTTCTTTTATCCATTATATATAAACTATACAATTTTTGTTTATCTTTATACATCAGTGTAGAGTTTTCAAAATTATTGGGAGAGGGGCCAAGCACATATTTCGTACATTTTTACATTACAGTATATGTAAAATTGCAATTTATTGGGGGGCTCGTGCCCCACAGGCCCATAAAACTCTGTACCTATGTCTTTATATGACTCTTGTATAAAATATATATTATTTTATTGTATGAAACTGTTACATATTGTATATAAATACATTTATACAGAACTTGTGTAAATAAATATAAAAAGTTATGTATATAATTATCTTAATAACATGTAAAATCTATTAAGTTGGAAAACTGTATGTACAGCTTCACTTCATTTGACACAGCATGATGTATGTTATCATGCTATTAAAATCCAGCCAACTAGCCAAAAGCATTATTTAAAATACAATCGTATGCATAACAGATTTTTCAAACTTTAATCGTCAGGGTGTTTATTATCTGTTTATTTTTAGTAATCCAGTATTAGCATATGCTGAATTCAAATTATTGAAATTGCACTGTACTTCAAATCACTAGAAAGGCTTCTTGACATTTCGATGACAAATGGGTAATAGCTAGCTTATAGTGATAAAGATATCTACTATTCTTAGCTAAACTCTTAAGACAGTACCAGGGCCATAGCTAGGAGGTAGCAACAGGATCGGCGCAAACAAATGTGCTCCCCTGGGCGAACGACGTGTGCGCCCCTACTCCTAAACAAATCAACACCAGGATATATCTTGCCACAATTGAAAACTAAAAAAAAATACAGCACATTTCGTCCTCTCACTCTAGTTCTGGTTAAAACGAGTATGATGATTGCAGCTTATCTCATAACACACAAATGAATAACCAAAAGAAAAAAAAAATAGTCTGGGTTAAAGAAGATAATTGTAATTCTCAAATTGCCTTGTGATAACTCATAAAGATATCAAAAAGAAAAAGCGTCCTCCAAGCCTCTAGTGCAGCAGTGGCTCTGCTCACGCCACTGAAAGGTATAGCAATAAAAGTTTATCTCAATCATTCCACAGTATCTAAAAAAAAGATACATCGTTGTGTCACCCTAGGCGGCCACCTATTTTTCCTATATGTTTGCGCTGGGCCTGGATGGCAAAGAAAGCCCACACCAGGTGGGGGGGGGGTGCAAGCCAAGAGGGCATAAAATTGAGCGAAATAACGTTGAAGGGAAAATATGTCTGTGACCAAGGACGCAATCTGGATGGTCCTGTCAGGGGTGCAGGATCATCTAGTTACGTTACTGCACAGTATTAGCTCCAGTATTTGAGATAGGATAGTGCAGTGTTCCTCAAACCGTGTTCTTTGGAACTTCAGGGTACCATGGCAATCCTCCAGGGGTTCTGTGAGGAATCTGGCAAAACATCGCCAGAAATTCCAAGAAAACCTGTGTAAATTCTGTAATATTCCCCCATAACAACCACTTAAAGTTAACTATAATAAATAACAGAGAGTTAACTAATAACTCATATCCAGCAACAATATAGGAAAGTATTATTTTTTATATTGATGTAGCCTATTTATTGCTTATTTTTATGTTTATATCTGAATATTAATAAGTAATAATTCTTTGAGTTTTTCTTAAATATTTATCAAGATGTTCCGTGACTAAGCATGTGGTAAGAAAAGGGTTCCGTGAAATAAGTTTGAAAACCACTGGGATTATGGATTTGAAGGCGGGTTATTTACTAGCCCACCATGCTGTTCATTTTTCACTGTGCCATAGACTCCACTGTCTTCTAAGCCAATGTAAACAGAAAGTGGACACGCTTTTCGATTAGAAGTAGCGATCAAGTTCATTTAGTTTTTTAGTCTCTCCATCTCCTACTTCAAAACACTGTTCCAGGAACAGTCCTCATCTGGGAAAACTGATCTGCCACCTGCAGACAATTGTCCTAATAATATTTATATAATAACAACTGTATGTTTTAGTGCAACGGTCGCCAACTGGTGGTTCGTGAGAGAATTTTGGTCGTCTGAAGAAAAATCTGAACATTATTTGCATTTTTAATATTTTATCAATAATAAAACAAAAATAATATTCTAAGAAATTCTCATATTCTGAATGACAATTTTCGCCTTTATATTGCACTAAATTCACAAAATGTGGTCCGCGGGATTTAAAACCATGAATTTAGTGGTCCGTGACGTCTGAAAGGTTGGCGACCGCTGTTTTAGTGTGTAATACACTAAAAACGAGTTCTCTATGTCATTGTT
>QLNU02002977.1:25455-50551 GCA_006491805.2 Dysdera silvatica | reverse complement strand
GCATTTTTAACTCAACTCAATTTTCAATCTACCAGGAAAGAAAATATCAAGTTGAGATATAGTTAAAGCCCAATTAGGATAGTCCATTTTGCTCTACCTTCTTTATAGCACAATATACCTGTTTGTACAAGCTAGTAAATGAACCTTTGGTTTTAGTGAATTTTCTGATCTGTCTGTGCAGCCCCTCAATAGGATTAGTAGTATAAATTAGCTTCCTCACTGGCCCAGAATATTTGAAATAGCCGGATAAGTTTTCCCAATTATTCTGCCACGATTTTATAACTAAAGGATACTTTTCTCCCCATTTTTCTTCCAGCTCAAGTAAGAGCAATTTCTTTACTTGAAGCACGATATGTTTTTTTCAAATCATTCATGAAAACTTTCACATCTTTGCTGCTTCAGCGAATTCCTTATTTGGTTCAATATACATAGATGCAATTCTGCATTGGGAAATACACTATTTATGGCTGTAGGACAGATCTTTAGTCAATCTACACAGGCAATCAGGATATCTTCTACTTGTATCTTGTCAAAAGCATCTAATGCTTTAAGCTTAAGCATTAGATGGAGCAGGGAAGAACTCTGTGGTTTGGCTTAGATATAAAATCTGTGAAAAAGATAAGAATTCCATTCTCAAAAGTATAGGCTGGACGGTATCGTAGAAAGACCTGAATGGTTATAATTCTGTATTCACAAGACTAGCCTTACTTTTCATTTTTAATGGTAACGTATGGGGTTATATATGATCAACAACTTTCTTGGCATAGATGTATCAAAAGATCGCTTTGATGTTTTTCTCTCATTTATCAGTAAAAAAGGAAAACGTGAAACTAGGAAAAGGAGCTTTAAGAACGATGATCATGGGTTTCAAAGTCTACTGAATTTTCTACACAAACATAATGTAGAAAAAGTAAAAACCTGCATGGAATCTACTGGTTGTTATAGCGAAGCACTGGCTGAATTTCTACACAATGCTGGACATTTTGTAAGTGTTGTAAATCCTTATTGCATAAAATCTTATGCAAGGAGTAAGCTTACACGGCAAAAAAATGATCAGACTGATGCAGAAATTATTGCTGATTGTTGCCAAAGACAGGAACCTTCTAGTTGGACACCACCTTCTCCTGAAATGAAAAAATTAAAACATCTTTATCGTTGCTCAGTTGCGTTAAAAGATGAGTTAACATTAGTAAATAACCACTTAGAAAAAAAAGAGAGACTGCCCAAAGAAGTTGCAAATGCTTGTTGCAATGAACATAGAGCAAAAAATAGAAACAATAAAAAACTCCATACGTGAACTACTAAAACAACACAAAGAGTTATTAGAAAACTTTCAACTTTTATTAACTATTCCAGGAATAGGAGAGAATAGCTATTTTAGCTGAGGTTCCTGACATAGAAGCTTTTCAGACAATTGGCAGCATATGCAGGAGTTATACCAAGAAATATAACATCAGGTTCATCTGTATATGCCAAAC
The DNA here is from genome assembly GCA_006491805.2 of Dysdera silvatica. Lineage (NCBI taxonomy): Eukaryota > Metazoa > Arthropoda > Arachnida > Araneae > Dysderidae > Dysdera > Dysdera silvatica. Next base: position 49,073 of record QLNU02002977.1, on the reverse strand, counting down.
CCAGATTAAGTAAATCCGGTTCACAAAACATTACGTAAGGCACTTTTCTTTCCTGCCATAGTAGCTAAGTCACAATCCTATCATTATTAGTTTTGCCAAGACTGAAGGAGAGAGTAAGCATAATATATGGCCCATTGTTGGTGCTGCAATGCGTAAGTTGCTTCATGTGTTTTGGTATTTTAAAATCAAAAAGACTTTTAATCTGACCATATCAAAGCTACAGGACTAGGAGAGATTGACTGGAAGCTTTAGTAATTTAAAATCAAAATGCACCTAGGAAACGTTCTCAAACTAGATGGGTGGATGAAATAAGAAAACAGGGTGGGGTGACGTGGAAGCGAATTGCTCAGGATAGACTTGTGTGGAAAGCATTTGGAGAGACCTTCATCCAGTAGTGTATAGATAATGGTTGAATATGATGACGATGATATATATATATATATATATATATATAAAATTCTGTCTGAGCCTCTGCTTTAAATGTTCAATATATTTTGTCTGTCTGTAAAAACTTGAACTGACAGCATTTGTGTGCTTTTGGAAGAAATGACTGTAACCTGAGAAATATTTATGTGATTTTTTTGATCACAATATCATTTTTAAATATTTTTTCTGGTATTAGCTTTTACAAAAGGATCTGATCATACTGAATTGTTCTTTTATCCATTATATATAAACTATACAATTTTTGTTTATCTTTATACATCAGCGTAGAGTTTTCAAATTTATTGGGGGTCCAAAGCATATACTTTGTAGATTTCTATATTACAATATGTGTAAAATTGCAATTTATTGGGGGGCTCGTGCCCCACAGGCCCATAAAACTCTGTACCTATGTCTTTATATGACTCTTGTATAAAATATATATTATTTTATTGTATGAAACTGTTACATATTGTATATAAATACATTTATACAGAACTTGTGTAAATAAATATAAAAAGTTATGTATATAATTATCTTAATAACATGTAAAATCTATTAAGTTGGAAAACTGTATGTACAGCTTCACTTCATTTGACACAGCATGATGTATGTTATCATGCTATTAAAATCCAGCCAACTAGCCAAAAGCATTATTTAAAATACAATCGTATGCATAACAGATTTTTCAAACTTTAATCGTCAGGGTGTTTATTATCTGTTTATTTTTAGTAATCCAGTATTAGCATATGCTGAATTCAAATTATTGAAATTGCACTGTACTTCAAATCACTAGAAAGGCTTCTTGACATTTCGATGACAAATGGGTAATAGCTAGCTTATAGTGATAAAGATATCTACTATTCTTAGCTAAACTCTTAAGACAGTACCAGGGCCATAGCTAGGAGGTAGCAACAGGATCGGCGCAAACAAATGTGCTCCCCTGGGCGAACGACGTGTGCGCCCCTACTCCTAAACAAATCAACACCAGGATATATCTTGCCACAATTGAAAACTAAAAAAAAATACAGCACATTTCGTCCTCTCACTCTAGTTCTGGTTAAAACGAGTATGATGATTGCAGCTTATCTCATAACACACAAATGAATAACCAAAAGAAAAAAAAAATAGTCTGGGTTAAAGAAGATAATTGTAATTCTCAAATTGCCTTGTGATAACTCATAAAGATATCAAAAAGAAAAAGCGTCCTCCAAGCCTCTAGTGCAGCAGTGGCTCTGCTCACGCCACTGAAAGGTATAGCAATAAAAGTTTATCTCAATCATTCCACAGTATCTAAAAAAAAGATACATCGTTGTGTCACCCTAGGCGGCCACCTATTTTTCCTATATGTTTGCGCTGGGCCTGGATGGCAAAGAAAGCCCACACCAGGTGGGGGGGGGGTGCAAGCCAAGAGGGCATAAAATTGAGCGAAATAACGTTGAAGGGAAAATATGTCTGTGACCAAGGACGCAATCTGGATGGTCCTGTCAGGGGTGCAGGATCATCTAGTTACGTTACTGCACAGTATTAGCTCCAGTATTTGAGATAGGATAGTGCAGTGTTCCTCAAACCGTGTTCTTTGGAACTTCAGGGTACCATGGCAATCCTCCAGGGGTTCTGTGAGGAATCTGGCAAAACATCGCCAGAAATTCCAAGAAAACCTGTGTAAATTCTGTAATATTCCCCCATAACAACCACTTAAAGTTAACTATAATAAATAACAGAGAGTTAACTAATAACTCATATCCAGCAACAATATAGGAAAGTATTATTTTTTATATTGATGTAGCCTATTTATTGCTTATTTTTATGTTTATATCTGAATATTAATAAGTAATAATTCTTTGAGTTTTTCTTAAATATTTATCAAGATGTTCCGTGACTAAGCATGTGGTAAGAAAAGAGTTCCGTGAAATAAGTTTGAAAACCACTGGGATTATGGATTTGAAGGCGGGTTATTTACTAGCCCACCATGCTGTTCATTTTTCACTGTGCCATAGACTCCACTGTCTTCTAAGCCAATGTAAACAGAAAGTGGACACGCTTTTCGATTAGAAGTAGCGATCAAGTTCATTTAGTTTTTTAGTCTCTCCATCTCCTACTTCAAAACACTGTTCCAGGAACAGTCCTCATCTGGGAAAACTGATCTGCCACCTGCAGACAATTGTCCTAATAATATTTATATAATAACAACTGTATGTTTTAGTGCAGCGGTCGCCAACCGGTGGTCCGCGAGAAAATTTTGGTGGTCTGCAGAAAAATCTGGACATTATTTGCATTTTTAATGATTTATTAATAATAAAACAAAAATAATATTCTAAGAAATTCTCATATTCTGAATGACAATTTTTGCCTTTATATTGCACTAAATTCACGAAATGTGGTCTGCGGGATTTAAAATTATGAATTTAGTGGCCCGTGAGGCCCGAAAGGTTGGCGACCGCTGTTTTAGTGTGTAATACACTAAAAACGAGTTCTCTATGTCATTGTTTGTAAAGGAGAAATTGCAATCTCGCTATTGCATTGTATAGTACTTTTCCAGGATAACAGAATTGCTAAAACGACTACTCTTCTCAATGTATGTTCTTTCTGGTCAATTAAAGAATGTCGCAATCAAGGTGTATTGCCTTTGCAGGGTTCTCATGTACCTGGAATTGGCGGGGAATTTGAAATTGCCTCTAGAAATCAAGGAAAACAATATTTATTGGCCAAACCTGGAAAAGTCATGAAAAACCTTGCTGACTTCTGTTTTGAATAACTAAACTTTTCTTGCAAACATGGCGCTGTTTTCCTCAAAGCTTAAATTTAGTTCAAAAGTTTTGTTCATGATTAGTAATGGAATATTATCAGAAAAGCCGGGGAATTCTTTGCCTAACGTGAGCAGAAATCCAGCTTTGGTTTGAGGTGCTAACTTAAAATGCCTGTGGGATGTTAACACTATCTATTGCTGAAAAAAATAATTGAAACAAGCAGTTATTGAATCTATTGATAAGAACATAGGTTTAGTGGGTTTAATATCAGCAGATGTAAGGTTGAGAAAAAAATGGGAGAAACTTAAAACCAGGGCTTTTCAAAAATTATGAAATCAACAATTCATAGTATCTATGTACACAAGATGTCTGTTCTGTTGTTTGGTGGTGTGTTAAGGCTGTTGCAATCATTCGCTTACTCAGTTCATCTCTCTTGGTTTAATAATAATACAAAAATAATACAATACACCAGTGGTTCTTTAACTTTCCTAGACCGCGGACCCCCTTCAGAGTTCACTCACCCTCGCAGACCCCCAAGAATTAACTCAAAGTTTAAAGCCCAGAATTTGCATCATACATATTTATTTCTAGTGTTTCATCACTAATTTTCACCATTTAAGGAAGGAATTTTTCGTTCCCTCATAATTTATTCCTAGCATTAAAGAGTAAATGCTCATGTCCTAGTATTTTTTCGAATCTTTGTGGAACACTGGGATGATTTTGCGGACCCCCTGATATGATCACATGGACCCCCTGATATGATCACATGGACCCCCAGGGGTCCGTAGACCACAGTTGATGAACCGCTGCAATACGCTATACAAAGACACTATAAAATACAATCCACCTATAATATTTCCAACTACTGATTCTACATTCACATCATTATGGCTGGATTTCTTCCAACATGAGCACCAATTGGCTTCGCTTACACATACACATTACATGTAAGAAGAGTTTCACATTATGCACAAAGTTACATCCATATTATGCATCACTAAAGTCATGTACAAATTACACGCAATTAAAACCGGATGTAATTTATGTGCGTGCAATTAGAGTTCAGATTGGAAAAGACATCCTATTTTTATGTTTATATTTTTTGCACTTAAATTACTTTTAAAGTATCATTTTCATTGGAGGGGGGGGAGTGTGTAACATGTTCTTCACATTACGGAAGGATAATTCAGAGTCTCAGAAATATGTTCGTATGACAGTAACATTCTTCAATGAGGGATAATTAGGCTTTTTATGCAGAGGAATACTGAGCAAAGAATTCAGTCCTTAAAGCCAGCTTTCTGTTTTCCCATCTTATACTGCTTACAAGGAGCATTCTGGAGCATATGATTTGTATACACTGAGTGACCACTTTATTATGACCACCTTGTTAATATTTCGTTAGGCCACCATTGTAAGGTGCATTGTATATGCATTGAACGGTGAACAGTATGTTCAGAGATCGTTTTAGATGATTCTTGATTAATATCTGCTGCAATTTGCTGCACTGTTCTCCTTCTGTTGTCTTTTAGAAGTCTGGAGACTCTCCATCTGATCTGACAGTCCAGTCTTCAAACACTTCAACTACAACTACTCTTGAACATTTCACAGCAGTTTCGCTGATACTCGCTTCATGACTCCAAGCTCCTACAACCATCCCCAAGTCCGAAACATGCACGGGTGCAACATACACAGGCCGCCGAATATTGAAGCGGCCAAAGATTAGAAGCAAACATGATGAAAAAGAAAGTCATATCTAAAATTTAAAAAGGTTTAAAACTTTTTTTTGGTCTTAAACTTTCTCAGGCTTCATTTCATTCGCCACCCATAGGGGTATTTAGCCAAAAGAGCTAGCTGGTCAAAAGCCTATTTTATAAAATTCACTCTAAGTAGAAATAAATAGCTACGATACAAAATTGAATAACCACTTAATAATATGCTACCAATTTTCCTCCCCTCAGTATAACCGCATGGCCATGGAGTCAGACGAAACTTGATTGTCTCATGATAAGCACGTATCTGTTCTCGGCTCGTTCTTTGTGCAAACACTCTTTCAACAGTGTCTATTTTATTCCGAATGTAATTTGAAGCAAGCAGTTACAGATTATAATAAAGCAGATAATTGTGAATGAATTTTAAATATTTTTTTTGTGCACTTTTAATTTTATTTAACAATTTTAAATAAACTTCCAATGTTATCTTAACGATTTGAAATACATTTCCGATTTTTATAACTTCGAAAATATTTGTTGTACTTCCAGACGTTCCCAGGTTATTATTTTTGCTATAATATAAAGACGAAAGTGTATAGCAAACAATTGCATAAAAATCAGCTGCCTATTCTTGCTTATGTTTATGATTTAGGGTCCTTAAGGTGGGGGGGAGGTCATTGAAGCGACAAAAGCACTAACATGGGTTTTCAATAGGAACATAAGGAATATTTTTTTGAAAAGTATTTCTCATATATACAAAATAAGGTGGAAGTACAGATACCATCCCAACAGAGCATTTCACCCCTAGAGAAATGTAGAAAAGTTGCTGTAGCTGGGGTTTGGACATCAGAGTGTATGCCACGTGATGTCACCCATGTGGGTGTGGCAAGAATCACTCGATTGAAGTGATCTTATTCATTGTTTCGAGTGTAATGGAAGTGTTATAGCGATTGGAAAGATGTCGGAACATTTCGATATGGCTTTTTTTCTTCAATTGCGGTTGAAAGGGAAGAGGAATGTTGTTGGATTGGTTTATCAGAGAAGGTTTGGGCGCTAGTACAGATTCCGTTTTTAGTGGGAAGTGTTTCCAGCCCACATGGCAACTGTCGTGGCTTGCCGCCATGTTTCTTACATCACATTACAGGCTCCACCCCTTTCCCTCTTACTCCCATCCTTCACCCCTACCCCCCTAACCTCTTCCTCATGTTCGTTCTCCTCCCCCCATCCACTCTCCACCTCGCAACCCGTTTTCTTGGCATTCTCTTCCTACTCCCCCCCAAACCCTTTCTCATGTTCCCTTTCCACTCCCAACCATCACCCCCTTCCCTTCTTAACCCCCTCTTTTGCTCCATCCCTCCCCTTGCTTCTTTTTCTTGGTGCAGCGAACAAAATAAAAAAGTCATACTAACTTTTATCCATTGGATAACTTCACCTCTATAACTATGCTGTTATCTACGTTAGGCCTAGCATACCAGCACACTTTGCAAACCGGGCCCTTCTACTCCAAACCAAACAAATCTTCTCCCACAAACCAATCCAACAACATTCCTCTTCCCTTTCAACCGCAATTGAACAAAAAAATCCACATTGAAATGTTCCGACATCTTTCCAATCGCTGCAACACTTCCATGACGCTCAAAAGAATAACGAAGCAGCTTCAAATTGTCTTACCACGGCCACAGAGAAACACGTTATGATGCCCAACCCTATCTGATATCACACGTTAAAATCGCTGACATCAAAACCCCACCTACAGCAACTTTCCTTCTCATTTCTAGGGGAAAATTGAACTTGTGGGACGGTATCTGTACTACCACCGAATTGTTTGGTTTGGAGTAGAAGGTCCCGGTTTGCAAGGTGCGCTTGTACACTAGGCCTAACGTGGATGACTGTGTAGTTAAAGGGGTGAAGTTATCCGACAGATAAAAGGAATAAAAGTTAGTATGCCGTTTTTATTTTGTTCGCTGCACTGAGAAAAAGGAGCAGGGGGAGGGGAAGAGATGGAGGAAAAGAGAGGAAAGCCAACAGCGGGAAAGGTTAAGAGGTGAAGGGGGTTGAAGTTGGGAGTGGAAAGGGAACAGGAGAAAGGGATTAGAGGGTTAGGGGGGAGTAGGAAGAGACCGCCAAGAAAACAGGGGTTGGGAGGTAGAGAGGGGAAGGAGAAGGAACATGAGGAAGAGATTAGAAGGATAGGGATGAAGGAGAGAGAGGTTAGAGGGGTAGTAGTGATGAAGAGAGGGGTTAGAGGGGTAGTAGTGAAGAAGAGAGGGAGGTTAGAAGGAGAAAGGGTAGGGGTGAAGGCTGGTAGTAGGATAGAGGAGTGAAAGGGCAGAGCCTGTATTGTGACGTAAGCAACATGGCGGCAAGCCAGGACAAAGTTGCCATGCGGGTTGGAAACACTTCCCACTAAAAACGAAATGGGACAGTATCTGTACTAGTGCCAAAATATTTATGTTAAGAAATATAAAAATTTTTGAAAACAACGGTATATTTTTACACACGCTGAACCTTATAAAACAAGCAAATTATAAAAAAATTTCAAAGGGCTTATGTTATAGTATGTAATACTATGTAATAAAAATGTCTAGGAAATTACAAGTGAATTGGTTGACAAGTTTGAAAAAAAATTTTCTTTATATAGCGATTAGAATCTGCTTCAGCAATCTTTAAGTGGGATAACCTTACTTATATCCACAGTGTATCTAGAACAAAAATTTGTATTTTTGAATCTCGAGTTTATTTTATTTATTTATTTTTTAATTTTGACTTAGAGTTGTTATGATATGGAGGTTAATTATAAGCTTAATTAATCCTTTCTTGTCTATCTTCATCGATGTTGTTTACAATCACGAGGCAAAGATGAAGAAACGAGATGTGATCCACTGTACCCAAGGTTGCATACTTCTCAGCATCAAGATGATGTGTTCGTGTGCATTGATCCCCACCCTAAAAAGGTGTGTCAACAAGATTATATACTTCCAACGGACATCTCTTTCATAATAATGTTGGTTCTATGAGATATCCGTCATGAGAACCATCCTGCATCTGCCAAAAGACCATGTGTGTGTGTAAAGTTAATTAGGTCGGAGACGAGTCTCACAAGCAGACGTTTGATGTTTCATGAAGCGAGCTTCCACCTGAGTAGCAGGAATGTCGGGAAAAGACAATAGTATGCTCTCTTGAAAAGTAAATGTTGGCATGAAAGGATGTGCAGGTTGTATTGTCCTTGAAAAGGCAATGTGTGCTTAATACAAGCGGTGGAGACATAAGTGACAGTGACCCGAAAGAAATGAACTACCGAGAGATACCAATCTGATCGGTGTGGGTAGTGCAATCATGGTAAGTATCTTATTTGTATTTGATTTCCATTACCTGGAAATCACATGTTAAAGACAGCAAGGCTAGAACTAATTCATCCATACAATCGAAATCACGTTCCATCTGGGACAGCGCCCTGATGTTTTACTTTTCTGTGATATAAAATTGCCCGTAGCATGATTCTTCTTATGAGACATCCCTTATTTTAATTTTATTTATCTAACAGGTGCACCAAAAGATAATATAAGTTTAACTTCTTAAGAGACCCTTTTTCTACCTACTTCCTGAGTAAATTTGGTGGATTCCAATATTTAAATATTTATACCATTGATGCTATATCTAATGATAATAAAATAATGATCAGGAAACCTAATAATTACTTGTCGAGTTTTGTTACATGTTGGACTCAATTGCGTCAGTTCTGAGAACGGTAAAAATGGCCGGGCATTAAATTGTATTTAGAACCTGGGTAAGTAGGAAACAATATGGTCCCTAGAAAGGGTTATCAAAGTAATAAAGTATATTAAGTAATCTTTTTAGAGTTACTATTTGAAAGTTGAGTGGTGGCAATGGCCATTAAACAAGCCACCTCGTAATAAGTGGTCCCGTGACCAAGGGATTTTTAGCCATTTGAAAAATGAATCGGAGCTGACAGGAGGAATGCATGGGATTAATGGAATGAAATAAATTGTTTTAATTGAAAAAAAGGAAATAAATAAATTTATCATAAAAAAAAAATTTTGGAGGTAAATTTTGGAACTTTGCAATTTTTGGTTTAAAGTTACATGTTGAACTTTTGTATTATATTATAAAACATGTGTATTTTTAAAGTGTTAATGATTCATGACCTAAGTAAAACCCCTTTAGAGTTTTGAGTTAAGCATTGCACGGAAACTATTGAAAATTTACAATGGCAGAGCAACGTGAGATAGTGGCATACATACCACTCGTAAATTTTTCCTGAGGACAACCCCGATTCTACAATACACGATTTTTTTGGACAGAATTGATGATGTGGGTTTCATAGCTGATTGAACAGCCAGTGAGAAGGTCAAGGTGCTGAAACTCAAGCTAATTGGTTCTGCCTCCTACTTTCTCAAGGACTGTCCATACTTAAAGGAACAGGGACTTGCACAAATTAAGAGTGCTCTAATAGAAAGGTTCCACACCAAGGCTTCGGGATCCAATCTTTTGGCCCAGTTCACCACATGTAAGCAGGGAGTAGGGGAAACGGTTGCATAGTAGGAATTGAAGGCATCTCCATAAGATGTTTCCGAGAGGGCGTGGAAGGTGGAGCTGAAGAAGTTAAGGAAAAATTTCTCCTTACGTAATTTATAGCAGGTCTTTCTTCGGAAATTAAGAGATTGGTGAGATTGCACAACCTACAAACATTTGCAAGTGTCAAAAGCAGGGCCCTTCTAGAAGAATAGAACTCCGAAGAGACTGTCCCAAAAACTGTTAGCTTTGTCGTACCTCAGAGAATGGCAGAGATGGAGATAATCAAAGAATTGACCAAGGAAGTGAAGGCTCTCTTGTTGACTGTAGAAAGATTGCAGAACAGAGATATTTATGCAGGTTCCACTAGACCCCTTCCCCAGAGTCGTTTGCTTCTTCTGTGGAAAAGTAGGTCACAGGAAAGTTGAATGCAGGCAAAGAATACGCCGAGAGCAAAAGGTGCGGGCACTATACTTCAGAGAAACCCTCAGTACATGTGCCTGACATGACAAATTACCTTAAGAAATGTAGCTTACCCATAGTTTCAACCCAAATGTTGGATAAACATGTTAGAATACTTATCGACACTGGCACGTCAGTGTGCCTGATTAAAGAATCAGTGGTAAGGTCCAAACAAGGTGAGTTTAAGGCCAAAAATCAACCTTGTGAAGTAAAGGTGTCAGGGATAGCGAGTAATGAGCTTATAATTATCCGCAAAGCAGTCATCTCCTTTTATCTAAATGAAACAGAGGTGGAAAGAGAATTTTTAATATGTGCAGAGGGGTTACCCAGACAATATGATGCTTTATTGGGGATCAACTTTTTGAATTCTCATCAGATTAAAATAGACTGTTCCAATACACCACTCACAATCACCAGTTTAAAAGGAAAAAATATTGTCTCTCCGGCTAAGGTGGCAAAAAATTTGGTTTTGGTTGCTTACCTGTTGCACAAGCAACAAATTCCACCCAGATGGGAAATGTTCGTTAAGATCAGGGTCAAAAAGCAAGAAAATATCTTGACACAGGATGTATTAATTGAACCACTGTCAAAAGTGGAAAATTTTGATTTTTCTTTAGCTCGGCCTGCGAACTACTTCAATGAAAAAGGCGTCAATCATGTAAAACTTGTAAACCCAAACAATTTTGAGTTAAATCTCAACAAAAATTGCAGCTTGGCCTCGGTCGAGCAAATCAAAGTAAACCCAATAGCCAGTGAGTCAATAAATTATGCAGACATTGAAAATTCTGAGAAGTGGGATTTTGGTGATTGGGGTGGAGAATTTGATATGGAACACCTAGAACCCTCAGAATGGGCAGATTTGTGTAAATTGTTGGACAAATATAGTCACCTTTTGCCAAGTCAGTGAAAGACTTGCCTGGGTGCGACACTTTCCTCCATAAAATAGAATTAACTGACCATACCCCCTGTAGACAAAAGACTACCATACCCTTTAAGAGTAGAATTAGACTTGCAAATTGCCGAATTACTTTACGCAGACGTAATAGAAAAATCCTTGTCAGACTATGTAGTCCCAGTTATGCTCATCAAGAAGCAAAACAACAAATGTAGACTTGTTTGTGATTACAGGCATCTTAACGGGAAACTCGTTATTTACCATATACTCTGCCGCATATTAAATGAGTTACTAATAACCTTCAGGGTGCAAAGATATTTTCAACCTTCAATTTAACGAGTGGTTTTTATCAACAAAAACTAAATGAAAGGGACAGAGAGTTAACTGCATTTATTAGCCATAAGATTTTGTTTTTTGGTTTTACGGCTCAAAGACTACAGTGGTCATGCTGCGCCGGGACCTACTGTTTTCCGAGGAATCCGAACCTCTTAAGGCCTGGGGAACCAAACCCCGGACTACAGTGAGCAGTGCGATCTTTTATGAGATCTCTGAGTAAGCGTTCTTTTTGCACTGCTGGGAGTCGAACCCGGATTAGCCGCGCAATAGGAGAACGCGTTACCACACTGCGCCACCGCAGGGCCTATTATTAGCCATAAGGGTTTGTATCACTGGAAAAGAAGTCCTTTTGGCCTCCGAACCTCAGCCAATGCGTTCATGAACATTGTCCTCAGTGGCCTTAAACCAGATCAGATTGGGTGTTATTTGAACGACCTATATGTCACCTGAAAAACCTCTGCGGAGCATCTGGATGCATTAGAACTAGTATTTAAACATTTAGACCAGCATAACATTAGGCTCTCGCCCAACAAATGTCACTTTGCAAAAACCAGTGTCAAATATTTAGGATTTACCATTGAAAATGGTTGTATTTTGTCTGACGAGTCAAAGATAGAGGCAGTTAAGAACTTTAAAGCCCCCCAGACGAAGAAGCAAACTCACTCATTTCTAGGTCTAACCAATTTTTAACAAAAATTCATCCCAGAGTGTGTCAAAACCACCTTGCCCCTCACACAGTTAACGAAGGATAGTGAGAAATTCCAATGGAGAGAGTCTGCACAACTGGCATTCCAGCAAATCAAGTCCTGTCTAACAAGGCACCCATGTTTACTCTTCCCAGACTTAAATAAACCATTTATTGTCCACAGTGACACATCATTAGAAGCCCTGGGAGCAGTTTAAAGCCAGATAGGAGAGGACAGGTTGGAACACCCCGTGGGCTATGTGAGTAGAAAGCTGAAATCGGATGAAGTAAAGCACAGCACATTTGAGAAAGAGGCCCTGGATATCCTATTTGCGGTAAACCAATTCCAAAATTACCTGTATGGCACAAAATTTACAGTCTATTGCAACCCAGCAAGCCTATCAAATGTCCTTAGGTTCAAAGACCCAACAAATAGAATTTCATGCTGGGTCCTTGCACTTCAATAGTATAACTTTCAGATCAAACATAAGCCTGGAAGAGAAAATATTCCAGCAGATTTTATATCACGTCCTTTTCCTGAGATTAAACAACCTGTCAATGGTCTCTTAGCACAAGAAACAGTCGAAACAGGATTTAGCAATGAAGAAATTCTGCTGCAGAAGAGAGTCTGCAGCTTAACGACACGTTTTGTAGCCAAATCATGCAAAAACTTGAGGGAAAATCCAAAGTAACTAAAAACGATTTCACCTATTGGTTGAAGAATATCCTCTTGTTTTGTCACAACTCAAGAAATATTAACCAGTCCTCAAACCATAAACTTGTGACTCCTTTAACGTTAGTTCCAGAAATTTTGGAAAAGTGTCACATTTCTGTCACTGTCGCACATCAGGGATTTAGCAGAACCATGCAGCAGGTAAAAAGTCAGTATACCTGGCCCCAAATGTATCAACATGTCCGTAACTATAGCAAGTCCTGTGCTTCATGCCTGCAACGCAGAGCACACAAATACAAGAGGTCAGTCTTCTTTTATATTAACCTAAGGGCTTTTTTTGTGCGACATGCATCAATCACACAGCTCTTGTTGTATATGATGCAGCAAAATCACTTTAAAAACTGCAGGGTGTTTAATGTCGTTCAAGAGCTATGTATATTTTTCTGCATCTACAAAAAAGGTGAAGCGTTTTTAAAAGAAATATCAAAAGTTTCACTTTGAAACCTGTCTCTGAAACAAAGTGAGAGAGTAGAATAGATGATATTAAACCATTAAGGTTTGAAATATCAGAAATATGTGCTATTCTTATTGAATTATTAAACAAGATGAATATGGATGCAACTACCCGTTATTTAGCCAAATGCATCATTTCAAAAATTCAGGATTTTAAATGTATCTATTCCGTCATCGTGTTGTACGACATTTTATCTAAGGTTAATATTGTTAGTGAATTACTGCAAAAACCGAAATTAAACATAAAGACTTGCACTGATCTTTTGAAAAATTTAATACATTTCATTCAAGAAAAGCACTCTGATGCAGGATTCGAAGATTACATGTAAGGAGTTAACTCTGAGTATTAACGTAGAAACAAGTTTTCCAGATATAAATACTGTTTGTTTAAGAAAATAAAAACCAATAGTGTGAAAGCTATGTCTTTTCACTGTTCTGTTCTAATTATAACAATTCTTAGTTTGGTAATTGGGTAATAGTGCAGAGTTTGCAACCCTTGACAACTGGCCAAAGAGGCGTTTACCATTTTGAAAAGTCGTGTTTTCCTCGTTTTGGGCTCTCATTTTTTTGTCACAATACTTTCTTGCATCAGTGGATGCATAATGGGGGGGGGAACTTCCCCACACACACCCCTCATCTTGATTCTGGCATTAAACCTCGGTAAACTACTGGTTAAAAAATTATTTTTTTATTAAAAAAAATCACTGGAATGGTATTAATTATATGGTGTCTTCGCAGTCATGTTTGAGTTTTTACATATATGATTAGATCATGGTTGTTGTTAAATTTTTTAACACAAAAATATTAGTTTTTCCAGTATATATATATGTATTTCGTAGAGTGTAAGTATGCGCTCACAAAGAGAAAAGCCCTGATGTTTTTTTATGGCTGCTGGCACTGAAGCGTAGCTAAAGTCACAATGGAAAAAAACATTAAAATGTCAAACTTTGGGGGGGGGGGTTATATTTTCTTAAATCATATAACTTAGGGGAGGAGTTAACAGAGAAATCACAGTTCACCCCTGGAAAAGTAACCTATCAAGAGCCGACCAAACACAGTATCGGTTACGTAATAGTTCTTATATTGGCTGAAGGAAAGCGTCCTTAATTTGATTAGAAAATGGAGTTTGTTTGACATGCAGGCTGTGTTAGAAATTCAAAGGAAAGAAGGAGAGAAAAAAGGGCTCTAGTGGTAGCATCCGGGATGGGGAGACGTCTCCCTTGGAAGCGAGATTTAATGGTTATTTCTTTTCGTAGCCTTCAGAGCCTTATTTTGAAAGATATTCAGAAGGGACGAAGTATCTCAATTCACGCCTGAGGTCACAAATCGTATACCCTATCTGAGTAGAGACTGGTCATCACTGCATTCAAGAGCTAGTAATTCTGGCTGGAGAAAGTTAACAGCGAATCCCCTAAAGATGAAATCTTACCTGGAGACAGCTTGACCAGCACAGTTAATAACCATACATAAACAACGTCATTTCCACTCTCTGTGCATCAGCATTTGGTATAGTATTGTTCAAAATCCACATCGGAACAAACCGAACTTTAATGTACAACGAAAGCAACGTCATGAGTAGATTGTCATGTATACGTAAACAACGTCATTTCTATTCAGGGCAACAACATATGGTATAGTATCATTCGAATCAGCGTCGGCAGAAACTGAACTTTAATGTACGACAAAAGTAACCTTGAGTATACGTAAACATCATTTCCACTTATTGGAGATCAGCATCTTCTTTTATCACATCATTCCAGTCAGCATCGGCAGAAAACAAACTGAAATGCACAACGAAAACAACATACTAGAAGCAACAGTAACCCGGCTGTCTTATTTCCTGTTCGAGCTCAGCATCATCAGCGACTGAACATTGTACTGCACAACGAGAGCAGCATAATTGAAAGCAGAGTTATCCCGCCTGTAACGTCTACAAGTTCAGTACTCGCCGTCTCCACACAACGATCCCAACCGCTGTTAACAATACTGATGACATCTGACATGACAAGCATGTAAGTCATTCTCCATTTTTCTAATTAATATTAGGGGTGTACCAATCACAGAGTAAATTAACTCTTAGGACACGTTAGCAGACCAGGTTTCACCATTGCACATGCTTACATGTGATTTTTCATATTGTAACGTATTTTAGATTTTTCTATTAATGCATGGGCATGCTGTTTGTGCACTGATTGTTATCAAAAAATAGCACTGATGTACCACAGCGAGGTATTTTTTAATTGATATCATCAGGATATAACTATTTGGTATACATATAGATCATTGATAGTTGTAAAATGTCATTATCGCAGAGATTTGGCAAGTCCAGTATTTATGCAAACTGCCGAACATATTCAGGAATTTGTATATCATTGCTGTAGTGCAGAAAATTAGTTTTTATTAAATTATTTGTTTGTTTAATTAGCATTCTCTCAGATTATTTGAACCCAATGTCTATTCACAACCATTTTTACGATCATTTCGGTTAACCAGTCAGTTAGCATATAGAGATATATTAGCACAGTAAGTCTTGGTGATAAGTAGTTTATAAACATAGTCGTTAAATAGCACCATTAGTTAGCAGAAAGATTGCTATTTACACAGATATTCATTTGACAAAACGTTTGTCAATTACTGGTATTAATCAATACTTCATTTGGTAAACAACTTAAAATCACAGCATATAATTAGTCATGCAAATCTATTATTAAGTAGGGTTTAGTACCATACACCTGCTCACCTCATAATCAGTACCATGACCAGCCTGAAGTAATTAATACTGTAAGGAACAGTCACCTTAATTAAAATGACTTATTAGTTACAGAGGACACTGGGTACACTAAAACATTGAGAAAAATAAATTTGGTATGGAAACAAGTAAAAAATGCAAAGGGTTGTAAACCATACACTAGAGCTGATAATTGTATGCATTTACAAATTATTGCATTGCTGTGTAATTTTATAGGAACCAAGTCATTGAACCCCTTTGCGGAAAAGCTATGAAGATATTTAAGGTTCTTGTCCAAGCTGTGAAACCAGACAAATTAATTTTAAAATGCGTACAAGTAACAGAGAGTTAAAAATGATGTATACAAAACAGATTGTTTCCCATTACTGGCAATGTGTATGTAGTAGGATTTGGAAAAGCTGTTCTGGGTATGGATGTCACTATGGAAAAAATTCTTGGGGGATTATCTAACTTCAGGGATAATTTCGGTTCCAATGGGAATCATTCAACAAATGAAAAAGGATGGGTATGTATGTACATGAGTAGAGACCGGAAGTTCAGGCAAAATGCTTTATTTTGCCTATTTTTAAATTTTTTTAGTAAAATGCCTTTTTTGAAGTTTTTGCCGAAAATGCCTTTTTTTTATAGACCTTTTTTGCCATAAACGCCTATTTTGTTTTATTTTTGTGTTTTGATTTGGTCTGCTTTGTAATTTTATATACTTTTTAGAATTCCTACACATATATACCCTCTTAATGGATACCGTAAAGTACGGGTACTTCATTTTTACAGTCAGAACTTCCTCTCCCCTACTGGACATGCAAATCAAGACTCTAAATCCATTATGAATGGGAAAGTTCAAGTATTACATAAGCAATATTTTGGCCATTTATAGCCCCCCCACACCATAAGCAAAATTAACATTGGCTAACATGGGAAATAAGCATAACAGCAACCTTCCACCAAGTGCTTACATAATACTTGACCTCTCCCAATATAGGAAAAGTTTTAAGTGGTGATGCTATAGTAGAAATGCTTACTCAGAAATCTCATAAAGATAGCACTGCTCACTGTAGTCTGGGGTTTGGTTCCCTAGGCCTTAAGAGGTTCAGATTCCTCAGAAAACTGTAGGTCCAAGAGGTTGGTTCGAAAATTGTAGGTTCAAGTTCATTCCTCGAAAACAGTGGTTCCCAGGGCAGCATGACCATTGTAGTCTTTGAGCCGTAAAACCACAAAACAAACAAACAAACTATAGTTGAACTGTCCATGTCTCCTACCATGGCATGCTACTTTAAGTTTGAGCCCATCACTTCAGTTGAAGTGGGTATTTTTTTCACAATATAAAATCCTACTGACTGATAGATATCAAAATTTCACATTTGGGAATTTAAAAAAGCATGTCGTAGTAATGTGCAATAAGAGGAGATAGGTTGTTCGAATAAACCCATCTAAAATTATCTTGTATGTAAAAATTTTCCTTTTCAAATATTAAAAAATGTGTGATTCTTTTTTTTTCAATAACGTTTACTTCTTTTATTCCATTTTTAAGAGGGCATATGGAATAGAAGGGCAGATGCAGGGGGTAGTCACAGGGGTCATGACCCCCAAAAATATATTTTTTCACTGTAAAAAATTCCAACTTTCATGAAAAATGAAGGGTGTTATTCCAAGACCATGGCAAATTCTATATGTTACCCCACCCCCACAAATGAAAGTCTGCATCCGCCATTGATGGAATATATGCATCAGATTTCTCTAGCCAGTCTTTAGAACATAAATTTATTTAACTGCCCTTTTTAATTGATTTAAATGTCCTTTTCCATAATTTAAAATGTCTTTTTAATGCATATTTTTAACATCTTAAGTGCCTTTTTGCCTGCCTATTTTTAACTTCTTGAGTACCTTTTTGCCTGCCTTTTTTCACCATTTTTAGTACCTAAACTTCTGGTCTCTATACATGAATATATGTAACAGTCCTTATAAACAAAATAAATTCAAGTTTCAAAACAACAAGTTAACAATTCACTTATTTAAAAAGAAATTAAGGCAGAACAGGACTAGAGAACATTATTTTAGGTAAATTTATTATTTTTCCATCAAAATCGTGTCTTGTCAGGATAAAAAATGTTTTACATGTTATATTTACGTGAATACATTATGTAATATGAATTCCGTTATGACAAAATTCTCTTTACATCGAAATAATTTTGCAGTCTCATGGAGTTCATTGTAACATGAATATACTGTATATGTAAGTTTTAATATTTGATTTACAAGAAAATTAATATATCGTTCAAATTAGAAAAATCTTATTTAAATTCAATGTCTAATTTTACATGAACGAATATTTCAGCTCTTAAACACATCAGCCATCATTTAGCTCGGGTTAATAATATTTTTGTGCACAAAGGATATCTTGTTCTCCTTCCTCCTCTTGGGTAACTGTCATGCCCTATAATTTCGTAACTTCTATAATAAATAATTTAATATTTTTTACTATGAAATTTTGTTTTCTATTTTACTAAAAAATCGAATGAGGTGTAGCTGAGGGTTCATTCAGTTAATGAAATCAGTGAATTCAGTAAAACAAAGAGGAGTTGGAGATAGTGAGGCAGGGGTAGGGGAATTCAGCTGAAGTTCGTGGCGGATGTTAAGGTTAAGCATAGAGTCGATAATTGCGCCAAAAAGCATGCCACTTTTTTTCTTTAAACTTATTTTAATAAATTTAAGACAACCTTATCTTCTTTTTGGCATAATCTTCGACTCTGTGCTTCATGTTGGCTTTTTCCATCCAGGATAAATTGTTTAAAGTTTTAACATGAAGAGACAAATTAATTTCTATGAATGTTTTTCCAACAAAAAGCAAGTCATGATTTCCATCCTGGAAAGGCCATTTTTACTGAAACAGTATGTTCAGTGACGGAAGTACCATCTAATGTTCAACAGCACACTTTGCATTCTGTTGAACAAAATAAAGTAAGCTGACGTATCTTTTCAAATTATCATTTAAAATCACTATGCAAATTGAATATCGATATTATAATGGTATAACGTTTTTCCGTCGTAACAGCAAGACTTTAACAGCTACATTTTAAACAGTAATTATTGCGAGGAATTAAATAGTGGGTTTTTATGAGACCTTTTATAATAAAAAGAATGACTCCAAAATTTTTTTTGGGTAAGTGAGTGAGAGGTGCGAGATTGGAGAGGAACACCTAAATAAATGATATAAATGAATTATGTTCCCTGAGTGATATGTTTGCTTTACCTAAATATGTGAATTATATACGTGGATTCAGGGGCGCAGCTACCATATAGTAAAAATAGGCAAAGCCTAGAGGCCCTGTTTCATCAAGTCTAATTGACGTAGAAAAGGGGGGCAAAAAATTTGAAACAACCTCTTAAAAGTTTTGTACATGGGAAAAGGGTATGCTTTGTCCCCCCTCCCACCTCTATGGTTTAAATTTTCGTTATACGATGATACGAATAAAACTTCTAAATGTGATGTTTGGAATTGTTTTTATTACTATGTACAGAAATGATTAACACAAATGCAGTCACAGGGTGGAAAATATTCTATTCACAAAAAATGAATATTACATTTGTTAAACATACTCCCCATTTAAGTTTAATCACTTCCACCATTTGATTGGGAGTTTCCGGAAGGCTGTGGCAAACTAATCCTTGGGTGTGTTGGTGCACCATCTATGGACAATAGCCTGCAATTCGCAGTTACATTGCCGTCGCCCATTATTGAACTTGGACAACCAATGAACAGTTCGCCTTGATGGTACTCTGTCTCCACACACTAACATTATACGACGATGGATATTGTCTCGTGAAACCTCCTCTTTCCACAAAAATCATGCTGTCCATCACTGTGTATAATAATCATTTTCATTGTTACTATCTATGCTTGCACTGATGGTGACTGGAAGAATAACTGTTTTCCTTAACCCATTTGCTCAGTCGAAAAAGTGGAAAATTGGCCTATATCACCAAAATGTTTTTTATTGTATGAAGATTAGAAATATTTCAAAATGATAAAAAACGAAAAACAAAATGGCGTACACAAAGAATTTATAATTTTATTTAGTTGAATGAAGTTATACATTGAAAATAATTTGAGAAATTAAATTTAGTAGTTTAACACTAGTGTTTTGTTTTTATGTGCAAAAACCTAGCGGGCATATCTGTGCTTTGGTGATAATGGTCAGGAAAATTCGGCGCATATATGTGCTTATGATGCAAATAGTTTAATCATTCACGAGCTGGTAGCATCATTTGTGTATTTCACATAACGCATGATACCCAGTATCTATTTCTTGGTGTTTCCCTATCGTGTGGAGTTTATTTACGACGTGATGTAATATAACTGCGAATTGCAAGCTATTGTCCATAGATAGTGCACCAACACATCCAAAAATTGGTTCACTACAGCCATCTGGAAACTCTCAGTCAGATGGCAGAAATGCATAAACTTAGATGGGGAGCATGTCTAACCAATGTAATATTCATTTTTGCTGAATAAAATATTTTCCACCCTGTGATTGCATTTGTGTCAATCATTTCTGTACGCAGTAATAGGTTTGCCAATTTGGGACGCCATTGTTTTCATTTTGTCTACTTTAAATTTTCAGAACGGATTTCGCCCCTCAATGACTTATGACCACATGGTACTGAGAGTACACTGCTTTTTTATAGCATCTACTGTCTTTAAAACACCAGTAGTTCAGAGTTAGTGGTGGAAAATACAACATCGTAATTCGTATTTCATACAAGTGCAGGATAGATCCTAAATTTGAAAATAAACGATAACGTATAATTAAAAACAATATGACAAATTAGCTTCAGATTTTTTGTTTGATAATAGTTTGTTTGGATTTTTTATGGCGCAAGAGCATCTGGGCTATACTGCGTTAAGTTGTTTGATAATAGGGATCAATTTTTTAAAATCAGTGTTTTTTACTATGTTCTAGGCAAAATTATAATGCAAATTAAACATCATTTTGAAAACATGAAATTAGTAAAAAATATTTTGCAATAGTAGAACTGAAAAAATAATAAATCTGTCAAATGCTGAATTGCTAAGTGAGTATGAAAATCTCATAAAAAAAAGTATTCATCTGTATTCTCGTCCCAACTGCCCATTTACTATTGTAATTTAATCACGCTTGTCAAACAGGATTTAATGGCAGACATGTCTATTAGATAATTTTTTTGTTTGCTAATTACAAAATATAGTGTTCTAAAAAGTGACTTTTTGGAAATTTTTATGTTATTTTTCACCCTACCCATGTCAGCTGCTTCTGCCAAAAGATCGTTTAGTAAATTACGAAGAACACAAGATTACAAAAGAAATACTATTGGTCAAAGTAGAATGTGCAATATTGGCTACTGAGCCTAAACATGCCAGTAAAATGGTCTTGAAAGAAATTACCAATAACGTCGCAAATATAAAAGCGTGAACTGTAATTATTTTACATTTATTTGATTTAAAGTTTCGTTGTATTTATATTTAGTTGTAGCACTATAATTTTATTTTTGTCAAATTGGATGTAATAAATAGTAGTATGCTCTAATATTGATTTTCATGATTTTAATGTTTGTGAAGTAGGAAATTGTAAATGTACATAGGGTACAAGTCCATGCAGTTGCAGCCAGTTCTTATTCTATTTATTTATTTATTGTGTGTTTTAGGCAAGTCTCTAGTCCTAATTTAAATTTTTCTTCCAAAAATATTGGGGCAAAAGGTAACCCAACCCCCCACCCGTAGCTGCACCACTGCGTCCATGTTCTTAAGTTGTGCACAAATCTTATATTATATTTAATTAAAATTTATTTTTTAAAACTAAGGGGCTCAAAATAATTTTTTGCCTAAGGGTCCAAAAATTCGAGCCGCTAGAGGAAGTACCTAGAATTATTTTATCCCCCCGCCCTCGTAAAAAAGTTTGATTCGCACCCTGCCGGTAAGCAAAACTTAACATTGACCAACGTAGGAAAATAAGATCAGTGCAGACAGCGGGCCAACAAGAATAAACAAATTTGGCCCTTGGACTAAAAAAGATTGATGGCCCTTGCATGAGATGAACACAAACTACTACTACTGAAAAGTTCAAAGAAATTGCATGCTTTAGAAGTCTGTATTCTAAGACAAATGCTACAAGATTGATTTCGTTTGAGAATTTGAAGTTGCATACACTATTGTTATCAAAATTCAAACGTGAAATAATTGTTTGACCTTTACAGCATAAGGACAGTAAGAGTCATGATGTGCTAGGACCTACAATTTTCCGAAGAGTCCGAAACACTTAAGGCCTAGAGAACTAAACCTCAAACTACGATGACCAGTTAGTTGGTAGGCATTCTTTTACTGGCACAGTTGAGAGTCGAATCCGGGATAACCACATGCTAAGCGAACGTGTTACCACTGCAGGGTCACATGAAATAATATAAATAAAAAGGAACAGTGTAACAATCGAAAATATAACAATTATTAAAGTAACACTGTTTCCGTATATATACATTACATAGCCAAAAGTATCCGGACACCCCCATTGTATAATTGGAGAACCTTGAGGCATATATTAATAAGATGTTGGTCCACCTTTTGCATCAATGACAGCCTAGACACATCTGGGAAGACTTTCCAACAGGTTTTGATACATGGTTGTTGGAATTGCCTCTCAGGCATCCATGGGAGATGTAGTGAATCTAGCTAAGGACGATGGGCGATTTGGTTGGGCACGTAATCAGCATTCTAGTGATGCTCAGTAGTAGGGTTGTCCAACGTTTTTGGGCAGCAGGCCACTTGAGATCTTAGGCTCTGTGGAGGCCAGTGCAATTTTGAACACCTATGTCGTCAAACTATGGCTGCACAAGCTTCTATGTGTGAACAGAAAGAACACTTACCCTGCTGGAACAGAAAGGAGCCTTATCCAAATTGTTGCCAGTGGACCTGCAGCATCGTCTAGAATGTCAAGATACAATTCAGAGTTCATTTTTCCAGCCACAGGAACTAAGGGATCTAGGCCGAACTAATAAAACATCCTTAAATCGTTATGCCTCCACTACCAAACTTGACAGTTGGCACAATAAAGTTGGATATTAAGCATTCATGAGGCATCTGCCGAATGCAGACATGTCCATCAAACTGCCAGATCATGAAATGAGACTCGTCATGCCAAAAAATATGTTTCCACTGTCCAATGGCAGTGAGCTTTGCACCATTACAGCCAATGCTTGGCATTGACGATGGCAATGTGTGGCTTGTGAGCAGCTGCACATCCATGAAAACCCATGTTTCTTAGAGATGGACGAGCAGTCTTGCTGCTATACCCAATACATTCTGAAACTCACGAGTGATTGCTGCCACCGGGGACATGCAATGTTCCTTCACTACCCTCTTCAGGATCCAACGGCTACGATCATTGAGCTTCTGGTCTATCACTTCGTTCTACTGCACTTTTGCTTCCTGAATGTTTCCATTTCACAATTACATCACTTACAGTTGATTTCAGCACCTGTAGCATGTAGCTCTATACCTACGCATCCCCACCCAACTATAGGGCAGTAACTTCTTTATTTACTTAGCTGAAAAATATGGAAGCAAAATATGTCTTATATAGGAGTATTTTTATAAACAAGCATAAAAGTAAATTTGCTGTATTTTTATAATTTTTTTAATAAAAAATAAAATAAAAACAAAAAACAAGCCTAATAGATATTTTTCAAATGAAAATGTTTTATTTTTAATAAGTAGTGGATAGTGATTTACATTGATAAAACAGCTTTAAGTACAAAATAAAAAAAATAAAAAAGTATAACAGCTATACATAAACAAATAATGAATACATAAAATTACAGAAAAGTTAAAAACAATAACCGAATGCACATACAGTTGGAAAAACA
>QLNU02002977.1:15180-25355 GCA_006491805.2 Dysdera silvatica | reverse complement strand
ATATTGTCCGGATTTGGGGATTTGTTTTGACAGAATATTGTAATTAAAAATTCGTCGATAGATAGTGCTTTAGATAGTTGAAAAACAATGAAAATAATTACTGTGTTCTCAGTTTATATACTACACTAGAAAGTATTTGAGAGGATCTCCACTACACGCACACAAGGTATGTCATAATACAGTCAAGTGACAACACCTTTGGCTTAGAACGCAGCATGCCCAAATAGATGAAACTCATCTTATGCTGACTGGCATCTTTTGATTCTGACACTGTTAAAGGGTCTGACTGATATGAAGGCAAGACTTTAAATACCCTGCAATATAAACTTCTGTCAAATTTTGAGAATCAGGTGGCCATAGGATTTAGTAATGCCTACTGTTAAGTTTGTCTTCACCATGAACAGAAGTACCTTTACTGGAATTACGATGTAAGCTGGTGCTCTATCCTGCATAAATATTTAATAAATAATTTTTATAAGAACAAAATGTAATGCCTGCTGTAACATTTACGTTGAACACGCATGCATGCATGCATACATATGTATTAATTATATTGGTTGGTTGTATTTTTATGACGCATGGACAGCAAGGGTGATCTTGTGTCGAACAAATTGAGGCCATACATGCTTTTTCTTTAATTATATTGAATTAACCAGCATGGAAAAATGTCTAACACACATTTTTCAGTATTTTTTAATCATTGCTTTAAGAGGCTGTACGAATAATACTAATACTTCCAATAATTGTTCTCATTAAAAAGTGTTATCACATCTCGAAAAAAGTGTGCTGAATTGAATTTTGTTTTCAGCACTATAAAATATCAAATGAAAGTGCATTTCAAAATTGTAACAAATAATTTAAACTAAACTCAACAATCTTTTCAAAAAAAAGGCAGTATCTCATTATTAGACATTACAGAATAGATGAAATAAAGAAACCATGACCACAGATGTAAAACAAGAATAAACAAATATCCATTCGGTATGTATATAATACTTATGTTCAACACGTACATTGCATAATAAGTGCACATCCTCAGAATTAAATATTTATGTTAATTAACTTCATAATATGCAATCGTTCTGCACTTAAAACGATAAAATAAATGTTTTCAAAAGAAAAATCAATAGAAATCAATACTTTTTGTTGAGACAAATAATAGAAAATAATGTTTTCATGTAAAACATGATCAATAAAATTATTGGTGTATGGCATAATTTAGGGGAAAAGCAGAAACCAATTTCTTACACATTCAAACTATTATTTGTAACTAATACTTGACAATGTGTTAGTTTTAAATAAAATAAAAATTCAATATAAAGTAACAGATTCAAAACTAAGAACATAAAAAAACCTTTCAATGCATACAACAAAAAAAACAAAAGTCCGATTAAGAATAAATAACAAAAAAGTTCATTAAAATTACTTATATACATAATACAAAAATACATCTCTATAAAAATAACAAGTATGAAGATATATTGCAAGTGGTACACACGAATCATTTTGGATTCTGTAGTGGCTTTCTCTTTCGTGGAAGATTCAAATAGAGGCAATGACAACACCGGAAACCTAAAATTATTTATTTGACAACATTATAAACATTAAGACAATCGATTATCAGCTTAAAGTAAGAATTAGAAGTATCTGCATAAAAATACTTATACTGAAAAAATAATTAAAGGGGCTGTTGCTTTTGTGCTATATATATATTTTTACAAAGCTGAAAATTTACCATAATCTGAATTTAAAAAAGATGAATTGCATGAAGTAACCCACATACAACTTCCTGTGGAAGGCAGCAGGTAAATATCGTAAAATTTGGGATGCATACATTTCAGACCATGATGAAGAAATTACATGCAGAAATGGAAAAAAAAAAAAAAAATAGTTTAGCCAATAGGGGAAGAAATGACATTGTTAGAGAGCAATAGGAGCGAAATTTGCACATTGCCTAAGTCCTGGAACATTTAATCATTATAAAATACAGGTTTAAGACCACCTATTTCAATTACTGAATAAATGGTTCTTACTTTGTCTGAACCCACCTTGCTTGTAAAGCAGTCTTATTAAAATTCTAAAAATGTGGCAGCAGCATTTTAGGAGCACACATATAAAAAAAAGGATTGTGGGAAGGCCCACTCATTACACATGAGGTATGATGAATGACCAACAAATTTGAGAAGACTGGTGACTACAGTTTGAGAGTTGGAAACTGAAATAAAATTTGAAAAGCGTCGAAAGAAGTTGCAACAGCTCTCATTGAAGTATTCAGTGGGAGCACTGTAGGTTCATACAGTGAATATGCAATTTCCAAAAAGTTAAATTTGCCACACACTATTGTTTACAATTTTACAGTTGAACCACTATCCACGTAAACTGAATCACAAACAAATGTTGCACATGGGCAATGCCAAAGCCTGACAAGATTTTGCATCGACATTCTTAGTGGGCATGGGGATTGATGAAGACTGACCTTGGAACATTCTCTGGAGTAATGAAGCACATTTTCATGTTTACAAAACAGTAAACATCTAAAATTATTGCATCCAAGCCAAGTAACATATTCCCTGTTCTTTCAACAAATTCTATTACATTCTCTAAAAATTATGGCATGGATTGTTTTTATGGTCAAGCCTTTGATCAGTCCTTTCTTTGAAGAAAAAATAATTGTCAATAGGATTTGTGGCTTGCATAGTAAACGTTAAAACTTTTGTAATCCTACAACTTTAGTAAAACAATTTTCATGAAGAGATGGAGCACCTTTTTATACTGAACTCTCAGTTCAATTGACTTTAGGGTAACTTAAAAGCATGGTATAATGATAACAATCTGCCTGATTGGAAGGACAGAGATAGCATGTGTGAAAAATCACGAATCAATTGCATTCTGGGGTAAAGAAGGCAATTTTATGGTACCGGATTTTGGTCCAAGACATTGAAAAATGCTTTCGATCTTCTTTGGCAGCGACGTAAAACATACTATAATTTTGCTTATAGTGTAAATATCTAACTACAGCATTATTTTGTTCATCTATCAGTGAAAACTTTGAATTATTATTATTACTATGATCTCTTACTTATTGCCTGAAATGTTATGTACACCAAGTTTGATGGTATCTCACCCGTTCATTCTTCTACCAGAAGACTGAATGGGGGATACTTCAATTTGGGTTACCCAGTACATACCAAATGTTTTTAAACTATTATTAGTCAAATTTTCTTGGAATGCATTCAAACAAGAGAAGTGTCTCAAGTACCAATTGCACCTTGAATCAGGACCTATGTCAAATGAAAGGTTTATATAAGTAATGAGAGAAATCAAAGGAATTAATCTGTAAACCTCAATTTTCAAATCTTTATGAATTTTTAACACTAGAACCACAAGATGGGTCAATTTGACCCAAATCTATTTTTGTTTCCTTTTTTCTCAAGCATTTAAGTGAAACCAAATACAAATTCTTGGCATTTCATAATATTAGGCGAATAAAGACCTATAAAAATATCAGTCTTTAGACATTTATTAGTTTCATGTTTTTAATACTTATACCTAAAACCACGGAATGTGTCATTCTGACCCAAAGACCACCACGAATATGCAAAATTGGGCACAACATTTTTTTGGAAGTGGAAATACACGTTTCTTCTTTTCTGGAAATGGGATGAACAAAACACCACCTTCAAGGTTGTGGAGTAAACAAATATCCATTTCTGATAAGACAAGACATTGCAGGGGGAGGGACACTTTTCTTTGTAGAGATAGAACATAGAGTTGCAACGCTAGTGAACAAGTGCAGATAAAGCTTGTTCTCTGAACAACATGTCACGAAAACATAGTCGTCCACTTACTATTAGAGAAGCTTTAGAATACTTGCAACAATTGTCTGAAATTGAGTCCAAACACGGCAATGGTGAAGAGTTTGTTTTTAGCAATGATGAATATGTGCCTTCAAATAAAGAATATACATCTTCAGATAACGATGATCATGTATATAATTTTGTGAATTTCCTGTGCCATGTGGTAGTAACGAAAATGTTTATCCTGACCCTGAATACAAATTGTGAAAGAACCAAATCCTCGGTAAGTGAAAATGAATAAAATCATCAGACCAAGTCGGATCTTATAAAAACTGGAATTTTTGTTGCAAATAACTGAATGCATTGGGAACCATCTCTTCAGGAAGCAATACTCGTGGAAGAATTACTGAACACAATGTTTGTAAGGTAGCTTGTGGTCCAACCCCTTATGCGAAGCGAAGCATTCAGAATAAAAATGTATCAAGTTTGTGGAGGTTACTTATTCCTAGACAGCATAGGTGAGGTACACAGTAACCACTGCGTGAACAAACCATTGGCACATGCACATTTTTGATGACAAGCACTAGTGCCTCCACATATATTCGCTTTTCACAGAGATCTTACCGAGGTAGGTTGTGCAGTAGGGTGTAGCGAAAAAGGGTGAAATTTTAAAAAAGTTATATAATGAAATAGCAATAGATGTGAAAAGTTGTTTATTGACCAGTATAATACTGGTGAATTTTTTTTGCATAATTTTCATACTTTATCTTCATTCCCAGAGCCTTCAATTTTTGCAATTTTTACAGTAAATTTAAAAAATATGGTATGTCATTCTCTTATGTTATTTTTCTCATTACATTAGAATTCCATCAATCCAGCCCCCTTATATGTAATGAAAAACGATGGAAAATTTAGGGGGTTATTGAAAATTTTCTCATAAAAAAACTAGCAAAATTTCGTTGATTCTTCCCCTCAAATATGATGGAAAATCGCAGAAAATGCTCCTGTTCATCATTATGAGATAAAATAACGATATTTTTTTATCAATAAATTTATTTTATTCAATAAAGTAAACAATTTCAAATATTTGGGAAAGGTCACGGAATGTTTCAGAATTTCAAATTGAGACAAAAGGAGGAGGGGGGCTTCCGGGGAGGATGGATCGAAGGAACTCTATAGTAATAGTTTCGACGCTAAATTAGTTTTAATAACCGATATGACTGACATTCATTTACAAAGATGTTGAAAGATGGCGACAGTAGTTCCACGGAACAGGACCTTAGTCCACTATGACGTCAGGCCACATGTCATTAGTGCTATTCGTTCATGCCCACTGCCACCCACTCATTTTCATTCACCGCGTTTGGAGAGTGCATCAGTGTTCTATCTGAATTAGAAAGTCTCATATGAGAAAGCAAGTTAACTGTCCTATTATTGGTAGTCCAAGAGAGTTCAGTAGTATCATTCTGCCGATGCAAGAAGACATATTGTGACATTACAATTGAATTAGGCTACAAAAAGAAAATGCAGGACAATATAAACCGAAAGTCTGGAAAATTTATGAAGAGATTGCTGCTAAACTTGAAGAAATTTGGAATAAAGCTTCAATCCCAGTTCTTCATCGTGTCAAAATAATTTCCTTGATAAAGAGAGAGCATGAGAAACACCTGAATCTTCTGAAGTCTTACCATGGCCCCAACTTTCAATATAAAGTTGAAGCATTCAAAAAAGAAGCAAAAGCACTTTTTAACATTGCTGCATGCAAGTACAATGACTATAAACACTGGCATTGTGAAAAATCCCGGAAAGTTCCCATAAAAGAGAAGTCTTTCATAACTGACCAGAAATCTGCCAAAATAGTGGCTATTGGTTCCGTAGATCTTCGAACCACCAAGCAACTCAAGAAAAAAGCTTCAAGAAGGATTAGAGACCTAACTTTAGAAGAAGCACCAATTGCCAAACCACAAAAAAGAAAAACCTGCAACCAGCACCGAATCATTGGAAACTTCTGGTGCATACATTTTAGTTGAAGAAGGCACAGTCGTAGTAGACATTGACGAAGTTATTTCCCTCGCAGAAGGATCTGACAGATCTGAATCATTGCCATCAACACCATCCACGCCCCAAAGAAGACTCAAGCTCGCAACATTTGCAGGAACATGTGACAGATCTGCTGCCACCCTGGTGTCTACATTACTGCACGATTTAAGCAGCAGAAGCAAAGCTGAAGAAGATTTATCGATTATCGTAGACCGATGTAAAAAGTTCCAAGAGAACGAAGCAAATTGCGACGAAATCTTCAAAAACAAGTGCTCGGAGAAGAAATTACTCTTCAAGGTCTTTACTTTGATGGCCGAAAGGACAAAACTTTGGTCATGGAGAAGATTTAAGATGGCAGTTCCCATCGCAGGTGTGAAGTGGAAGAGCACATATCGATCATTCAAGAACCTGGTAGCATGTATCTATGGCATGCTTCTGAAGCATCTGGCAGAGCACAAATATCAAGAAAGCTCTGTGGGATTTTCTGACTAGTAAAAACCTCGACACATCAAAACTTATAGCAGTGAGCTGTGAAGGTACTGTTGTTAATACGGGAAGAGCTGGAGGTATTATTTGTCTCCCAGAGAAGGAGCTTGGAAGACCCCTGCAGTGGATAATATGTCAACAACACTCAAACGAACTTCCGCTAAGGTATATGTTAGAGCATCTGGATAGAACAACAATGGGTCCTCAAGGATTCTCAGGACCTATCGGCAAAAGTTTAATCAACTGTGAATATTTACCAGTCGTTGATTTTCAACCAATTGGAAGGAAATTTTCCAGTCGTCGAAAAAAGGCCATCGAAAGTTTTAGTAAAGACCAAAAATATCTCTGGGATGCATGAAAAGCTGTTTCATCGAGTGAAGCCTATCCGAATCTGGCAGCACGAGGTTATGGAAAATTATCCCATGCAAGATAGCTTACTACCGCTGAATGCTTCGATTTTACATTAGAACTACCCATCCATCTGCAAATTTGAAAAAACTGACAACTTTCATCATGAAAGTGTATACTCCAATGTGGTTTTACATCAAATGCAATCTAACTATCAAGGATGCTCCATTGAACCTATGTCGTACTTTAACCATCTCACAGTACCTAAGCGATGAACTGATGCTCATTGTAGATTATACAATTCAGAGCAATAGTTTCTTCACACATCCGGAAAATGTACTTTTAGCCATACTCACTGATAAACAAAAACATATTCGTGAATTGGGTATGCAAGAATCCTTTCAGCGAGGTCAACGAAGTAAAACAAACAAACACTTGTACGCAAGTTTAAAATTCCAAAAATAAACTTTGGTGCGTAAGACTATGTTGACCTTATCAACTGGCAAAAATGTGAAGTTTTAGAGCCACCTCTGAATCGGAAGAAGATTTACAGGAATGCATAAAGGAAGGTTACCTTTTTGTTCCACTTATTTCTCATTTGCCATAACATACCCAAGCAGTGGAAAGGTGCATTAAAATAGTCACTGAAGCTTCTTCGAAAGTATGTGGTATTTTAGTTCGAGATGGATTTATTAGAGCAAGGATTCTGTATAGATCGATCATGCCCACTTTCGAAACGAATTCGCAATACGAACCTATGATTTAAGAAGACAGTGCCCAAAGGTAGGGTGGTTGGGAAGGGCACAGGCGGAACTCGTTATGCAGCAACCTCCTCGTGGTGAGTTCTGGGTGGTTCGTGGAACAAGCAAAGAGTTGCATTTTAAAAATAATTTCATAAATGACAGAATTAATAATTTTGAAAAAAGAAGTTTTAAAATTAAAATTTTTAGTTTTACCTTGAAATTTTACAATTTTGAAAGCTCTTGTGACGAATGTAGATGATGTAAGAATTTTTTTTAAAAATCCCCAGTACTACACTAGTCAATAGACAACTTTTGACACCTAGTGCTATTTAATAGGACAACTTTTATTTTTTTCGCTACACCCTATTGTGCAGATAGCTAGCTTCCATCGATTACATGATTTGGTGTGTTTGGGATTCCATGTATCCCACCTATACTGGTACTGAACTGAATTAATCTAGTGCACGTTTCTTCCAATGGCTGGTTCAAGCAATAGCCACCCCAACCTGAGGAAAAGCAAAAGGGGATGCTCGTTCTGTTGGAGAGAAAAGGATAGGAAAACTGCCTTGCAGTGTACCAGTTGCTTCAAGCTAATATGTCCAGACCACCGAACAATGCTATGCTCCCGATGTAATCACAATGACTAAAAAGTGGACTGTGAGCGATCAGTGACAAGAGAAAAAAAAGTATAACACTAAAAAGAAAGACACATTTTCATTTACAATTCCTGTAAAAGAAAGAAATTTCAACAGACTCAAAGATGTCGTCGAAAAGCAGTGGATTATAAAACAATGAGTCGTTTTAACAATATATTACTGAATTGAGACAATAAGGAAGAATATAAATTCAATGCACACTGTTAGAAAAATTCAAACACACTAGGTGTACATGATGCAGATTTAAAGAGATGGACATATCCTGAAGTGAAGGACTTAAACATTACAAACTACACGATTTCAAAGAGCTCTATAGATAGAATAATAAATGTCGGTGAAGTTTCTTGTAAAGCTATAAAATGTACAATGTTAGTTAAAAATAAAAATAAAGACGCTGTTAAAAACACAGCAATTGAATTCGTTTTATCATCACGTAATGCATTTGCACATTACTCAAAGAGCCAAATATTTAATGCTGATCAGAGTGGTTTTGCATATTTCATACCAAATAACAGAACATTATCTCACAAAGATGAAAAAAAAATTTAGTTTCATCAGCGTTCTTTTTGACTGAGTCATACACTATAATGCCCTTACTATCAATGGATGGAGAACTGAAAGGCAAACTGTTGTTATATTTGAGTGGACGGAACTGGATCTTTTGGGCCACAAGTATGATATTATACGTTTCGTGCCACTAATGTTCACACCACATGCATAAAATCTGGTAAAATGAGTAACAAAATTATGAAAGAGTGGGTTTCACAAATTGTCTTCTCCCTATTTTAAGTCCCCATTCTCTTGTGTCATATTGGATTCTTGGATTAGATCCACTGACTCATCTACATATAGTGACTTTCAGAACAATTGCATGAAACTTTAAATTCCCTCAGGCACAAGAGCACTAATTCAACCTTTAGATGTTTGTTTTTAAAAGCAGCACGAACTTTTTGCAAAATTTTTTAAAACTATGTCACTGTAAATGAAGTCACAATAAATTTAACAGAACGTAATGAAATAATAAAAATGCATTCATTAGTTTATAATCAAATTCAGTCCAAGAAATATAAACCTATGTTACAGTACCCCTGGTCAGATTGCAATTATACTCATGTTGCATCATTTCATAATACAGGGTTAGTGAGAAATAAGTTTCCCATTTCGAAGAGCTCTGGGGTGCATTTTACAGCTCCAAATGAGACAAAATTCATATTACAGATAATTCAAATGATGCGTTTGACATTTATTAAATAAAGAAATTAGTGCAAAAATCCATCAATAGATGATATTGGAGCATGAATGGTATTTATTTGCATAAATTGAACAAGTGAAACACCATTCGCATTACAATGCATAGCTATTGGCATTATTCGCTGGATAAGAAGAAGGCTGGTTGTGCATGAGTATTAGTTACTTATCTGCAGATCATGTCTATGCTGCAAGGAAAAGCTCTACTGGTAAAGTTGTTCTACCAGAACCAACGAAACTCCATTGCAGTTGTTAAAGAATTCCACAGTATGAAACAGATATGAAGAGGTCCAATGTCTCCATGTGCCCTATACAAAATGATACAGAAATTTAAAAGAACTGGTCAACGGCATTTTTCCAGGTAGAGGACGAAAGCGAGTCCAGTGTGCTTGCATGGAAGACACAGCTACAACAGTTGTGGAAGCCAGCCGTCAATTGCCACATCGTAATGTGAGTGTGCCAGTTATTTCCCATACTGTGGATATGCCGTATTCCACGAATGCAGAACTTCAATATGGTGTGGATTTAAATTCTGCCCTACAAAATCAAGCATGTGCACCAATTGCATAAAGGAGACTCAAAAATTTGTAAAACCTTTACACTTCATTTTCTTGCTCACATGATAGTTGACATCACTTGGCGATAGAACATTCCGTGGACTGACAAAGTCCACTTTTGCCATAATGGCCAAGTTAACACTCACAATTGTCAAGTTTCGACAGCAGAAAGCCTTCCCACTATCCAAGAACAACCCTTGCATCCTGAAAAAGTAACAGTATGGTGTGATTTTAAGGCCACTTTTATCAATGGGCCATACTTTTTTTTGAAGAGCTAACAGCAAATGGAATCCAAACCTG
>QLNU02002973.1:12988-23172 GCA_006491805.2 Dysdera silvatica | reverse complement strand
TGATAAAAGAGCAGACTTCAGTTTCCAGGTTGTGCTACTGTCAAACTTCGGATCCTGTTTAAGCAAGAAAGTATTTAAAAATATCATTATTTTGCAAATATACCGGATTAATGGGGTATGTAAAAATAACTGCAACTTTTTTAAAGAAATTTTAAGGTTACATCAAACAATAATGTCAAACAATCAACGTTTATTGGCGTAGTGATACCAGCGCCGATATTGTGGCGTGATTAGATGGTGAAACGTTCGAAAGAAAATAAATATTTCTGCCTTCGGTGGGACCTGAACCCACGACCTTCCACTTGCCGGGCGGAGGCTCTACCCACTGAGCTACGAAGGACAATATATAATCTCTTTACGAACGTATATATATTGTTGCCAGTTATTTCGCAGAATGGTGTAGTACATAGACTACTATTTAAACCAAATTGCAAAGAGACTGGTATTAAATTGATCGAAATGCCCGTTGCAGCATATGTATTTATTTTATATAAATCGAACACTACGCAGATTAAATCAAACAACAATGTCAATCAATCAACGTTTATTGGCGTAGTGATACCAACGCCGATGGTATGGCGTGATTAGATGGTGAAACGTTCGAAAGAAAATAAATATTTCTGCTTTCGGCGGGACCTGAACCCACAAGCAAGTGGAAGGTCGTGGGTTCAGGCCCCACCGAAGGCAGAAATATTTATTTTCTTTCGAACGTTTCACCATCTAATCACGCCATACCATCGGCGACAACAAGAAATCAATTATTGAAGATTGCAGTGTACTGAACAGATTTAATACTGGAAGTGATCATCGAATGGTGAGATGTAAAGTGCACTTAAATACTAAATTAGAACGACAGAAGCTCATTAGGAAACAAGTAAGTAAGAGGGTGGATCTAATGAAACTGAAAGTAAATACCGAGGCATTCAAGTTGGAATTAAAAAATCGCTTTTCTGCACTGGAAGGACTTATTGAAGAAATTGATATCTCAGAAGCAAATGAAAACATTGTTAAGACAATAGTTGAAACTGCTGGGGAAATTGGTGGTGTAACCTGTAAAAAGCACAATAGCAAATTATCTGAGAAGACGAAACAGCTCATGAAAAGGCGAAGAGATATGAAGGTGGACAATCAAAATACCAGTTCCAGGATTGAGTACATAGAACTTTGTAAAACTCTGCGCAAAAGCATGAAAGAAGACATAAGAAAATTCAACTGTGAGCTAGTAAGGAAAGCCATTGAAAATAACAAGAGCCTTAGGGTTGTTAAAGGAAGTTTATCTGTTGGGAAGAAACACATCATTGCATTAAAAGGAGAGGATGGCACCGTAACAAGAAATAGGGAAGAAATACTTAGAAGAGTTGAAGAATTCTACAAAAATCTATACGAAAGTAACAGTGGATTAAACGAAGACATTGAAATAGTCGAAGGAACAGCTCCTAAAATCTTAAAAGAAGAAGTTTCATTTGCAATAAAAAATATGAAGAAAGGAAGAGCCCCTGGTGATGATGGTATTACATTAGATATCCTAAAAGAAGCTGGAGAATATGTAGAAGACATACTTGCAAAATTCTTTACCAAATGTCTTAACAGCGGTAACATACCAAACCAATGGGATTCTGCAACAGTAATTCTTTTGCATAAAAAAGGTGATAAAGAGGATTTGAAAAATTACCGACCAATTAGCTTGTTACCTGCTATTTATAAAATCTTCACAAAAGTGCTAACACATCGCCTGCAGAAAAAATTAGATGCAGCTCAACCAAGAGAACAAGCTGGATTTCGAAGTGGATTCAGTACAGTGGACCATATTCAAGTATTAAGAGAATTAATTGAAAGAACACATGAATATGAACTTCCATTGTGTGTTGCATTTATTGACTATGAGAAGGCCTTTGACTCTATTAAAACATCAGCAGTCATCAACTCTTTAAGATCAACAGACATTGAGGATGTGTACATTGACATGGTGAAACGTGTGTATAAAAATGCAAGTGCAAAATTTCGGTTACATAAAGATACCAAAACTATCAAAATTGGTAAAGGTGTGAGGCAGGGAGATACCATTTCTCCAAAACTTTTTACTTCAGCTTTACAGATGATTTTTCAGCTGATAAATTGGAATAACAAGGGAATAAAAATAAATGGTGAATATTTAAATCATCTGCGGTTTGCTGATGACATTGTTATTTTTTCAACGAACCCATCAGAACTCCAAGACATGGTACAGGAGCTCTCAACTAGAAGTAAAGAAGTTGGACTCAAGATGAACCTACAAAAAACTAAGATCATGTTCAATAATTTTGTAGAGGAAACAAAAATACAAGTTGACAACATTGAGCTAGAAATTGCTGATTCATATATTTACCTTGGCCAGCTGATTTCAATGGATGGCAACATTATGAAAGAACTCAACAGACGTATTAAACTTGGCTGGAGTGCATTTGGAAGAAACAGTTTTATCCTGAAGGGGAAATTGCCTTTGTGTCTAAAAAGAAAGGTCTTCAACCAGTGTGTATTGCCAGTCCTCTCTTATGGATCAGAGACATGGAGTCTAACAGTTGGAGCAATACGAAAGTTACAGACAACGCAAAGGAGCATGGAGAGGTGCATGCTTGGAATAACTAGGAGAGATCGAAAAAGAAACACTTGGGTGAGAGAGCAAACTAGAGTAGAGGACATCATTGTTAAAGTAAAAGGACTGAAATGGCGATGGGCTGGGCATATTGCAAGAAGAACTGATCAACGATGGACAACAGAAATTCTGAACTGGATTCCAAGAGACCACCGAAGACCTAGAAAACGTCCTCAAACTAGATGGGTGGATGAAATAAGAAAACAGGTTGGGGTGACGTGGAAACGAATGGCCCAGGATAGACTTGTGTGGAAAGCATTTGGAGAGACCTTCATCCAGCAGTGGATAGATAATGGTTGAATATGATGATGATGATGATATATATATATATATATAATGTGCAAAGCGAGTACTCGCTCGAAAGAAGGATTAACGAGAAATGAAAGCATTTTTATAACACTTTTTTCTTGAGAAAATATTATTAAAAAATACATAAACGTTATATATCGTATACGTTATGAACTACGTATCATCTACGTTGTGAACTTTATGCATCATACATGTTATGAACTTTACATATCATGCACGTTATACATCGCTTATGTTATATACTTCATGTAGTATGTATGTCATCACCATCACCAAGTGCCTTCTGCAATTCGAAGATTGGAGGCCAATATGGACTACATTTCCCTGTTTTTACATGCATGGATACTACCTCATAATGTCTAATAATTATGAATATCATGCATGATAGTAATGTATTAACTGGCAGGAGAAGAGTTATTTATTGCATCAGTAAGTCGGAAAATCCAAATGTGATTAAAAATAAAAGTGAAAAAAAAAAAGTAATTCCAAAGCAAGCTTCTGTCTTTGTTTAACGACCTCTGATTATGAAGAAAGACTGTTCACTATATCTCCAATGACGATGGCAATCGAGCCACCGACTTTATCATCATCACTTGGCCATTATTATTATTATCACTTAGTCAAAACTTTAAATATAATCTCGGACCCCGATGATGATAGACACTGGCACGCAAGTTTTAGATAGCAAAGTATGGCACAGCGAGGTATCGGATGGTGGCGCTTGTTGTGTGATCTGTGATCCGTGAATGAAACACATCCTGTTATAGCCCACAGTCGTGCTTATTTGCTGGAACAATGGCCGATCCGTCTTTTAATAATATTTTCTTCTTTTTGCCGAGCCGGACATGTAAGGGTACAAAGTGTTTTTGTTTCTGCCTTTCGATTCGCTTCGGAAAGTAGACTTTCATCAGTTCTCGTCTTCTCATCGGTGATGTCACAGACGATAGCATCGAAGACGAGTCAAGATGTCCAGTGATGCCTAGGATCTTCGACAGGATAAGTAGGGAAATCTGAAGGTAAGTGATGCCTTGGAATTCTTCTAGACGCCCTATCTGGAAGAGCCAGACGATCTCTATTAAAGAGAGGTCCCAGACAGCTCTTGTTAAAGGAAGACAGACGATAATGAAGAAGCAAAACTACCGCTCTTTTAGCAAGAGAGATAATGAAGTAAAATCGAAATAGGTAGTCGGTTTTAATCTTCAATATCAAAGACCACCATTGATCTCCACAACAGGGTTTGAAAGGCAGCATTGTGAAGACAGAAGATGGATGCACAGAACTCCAGACATATCCATTCTTATTTCGTCTGAGAAGATCAAGCAAAAGAGGCAGTAGTGGGAGGGGGTGCATTTACCGGGCCTGGCGTTATCTAAGTTTAAACGTTATTTTAATCTTGTTTAGTTATAAATGTCCGAGAAATTTTCATTAATGATAAACATGAATATTGAAGATACTGAACTTCCAGAAGAAAACCCAAAGGATTCATTAACTAAATATCGTGATGGCTATATTCTTTAGAGGCCCATTTTATCCATCCAGGCTAGAGCCCATAAAAACTTTAACCAGACACTGGAAAGCGGGGAGAACAATGGATTTAAGAAATTTCCGCCCCTAGGCACAGGCCGTATAGCCGTCCCCTTTCTGCCTCACAAAGAAATTTGAAAACAAAAACGTATGCGTATCGCATGCTTAAATGTGAAGGTGATTTTTCACAGTTATTCAAACTGTTTTAACTAATAATCTTATATAATAACTAATAATATACAAAAACGAATG
Source organism: Dysdera silvatica (assembly GCA_006491805.2). Classification (NCBI taxonomy): domain Eukaryota; kingdom Metazoa; phylum Arthropoda; class Arachnida; order Araneae; family Dysderidae; genus Dysdera; species Dysdera silvatica. The sequence goes on along the minus strand of QLNU02002973.1, from coordinate 18,455 downwards.
ATTTAGTTTTGGGTTCTCAGTTATCGGGCGGGTACCTTGTATGTGTCTGCTTATAAATCTATCAGCGGTGGTAATCTTTTAGTAATCATCAATCTAAAAGTTCCAGTTATGGGCATCTCACCCCCTTTTTCTCGTAACTTATGAACTGTTCCTGCCGTGAAATTTTCAAGGTTGTGATATACATAAAGCATTTTCAGCAATCCCAAGAAATTTAGGGAAGTCCGTAAAACCCCGTCAAACAAAAATGATCAGAAATAAAAAAAAATATAGCTATTTCGAGTATTTTCAAACGAATTTCTAAGTTTAACAAAAATCGTCCGTAAAAAAGTTATATCTCAAGTTTTAATAATTAGCGGGTTTCAACAGATATTCAACCCGCTTTTGGTTTTGGTTTTTCTGCCTGTCTGTCTGTCCGCAATAAAAAGGGCAAGATAAAGGTCTTCCGTAAATGTAATAATGATGGCTATTGTTAATATTGAAGCCTATCGAGTTACTTGAGAATTAGATAGTTGCGGATTAGAGAGTTGTGGATTAGAGAGTTGCGAATTAGATAGTTGCGAATTTAGCGTTAATTGAAACCCGCTAAATTTAAATATCGGCCTTAGGCGATTTTCTTTCACTTGTGTGTTGCATCATTGAACTGGGTGTGAACAGTGTCGTCTGTGAAAAATCGAGATTTTCCGTTTTATAATATCAAGCGATAAAGAGGATTGTTATTCAAAAAAGCGAGTGGGAGGACGGCAGGCCTGGAACAAGGCTAAAGTAAAACAAGGAAACGATGCCTAGGATGAACGTCGCATTCCAGCCCATGACCTCCAGACGTTGTTCGATCAATGAGATAAGGTTTCCAAAAACGGATGCAGCGACCTCTTCCTAGCAACCAGCTCGCATCTCCTCCTTGAAGACGACAACCCACATTTCGGCCTTCTTCTTACGGATCTTTATAATAGCATAATAAATAAAGCAATCCCATCTCAAACCGCAAAGGAACCGCTTCTCTTAATTTTTGGTTTGGTTTAGTATTCGTATTTTTGTCGCTTATTCGTTTAGCGTTCGCTTGTTTCCGGTCTGAGTAAGCATATTTAAGGCTGACGATTATGCAGCACAAGGCCAAAATACGCAACAAAACGAGCATCAAGACGATTTAGTAAGGGAAGGGACTTACAGCTTAACAGGGATTTCGAACGACGCCAGGTTTTATTAAACTGGCTTGTGTACAAATTGAAAAATTGTTAGTACTACACGTATCATCTTAATATAAAAACGTTACAGTATATACACTGAAGTGGTAAAAGTCATTGGATACCTCTTTAATATCGTGTGGGGTCTCCTCGAGCTTGGCGAAGGACAGCAACTCGACGTGGAATGGACGCAACTAGTCCGTGGACGTCACCAGGAGAGAATGTTCAACCATGCTGTCTCGATGCCCATAATTCCGTGGTCGTAGTAAGTGCTGGATCTTGCGCTCGAATGGCTCTTATCCCAGATATGATTCACGAGGTTCGTGTTTGAGGATCTAGGTGGCCAAGTCATGTGTTGGAACTGTCCTGAATGCTTACCAAACCAGTCACGAACAATATTTGCCCGATGACATTATCATTCTGGAACATCTATTTTACCATAATGTGGGTAGGTGAAGTCCATGCACAAGGCTGCAAATGGTCACCAAGCAGCCGAATATGGCGTCAATGACTGGCTCACTTTGACCAGAGGCAGGGCCGTAACTAGTGGGTGGCATGGAAGGGTCTCGCCAGCGGCGCAGACGAGGAAGGACGTAAAATCAGCTGAAATAATTCACAGGGGAGAATATCTTCGTGGCTATGGGGCGTAATCTGGACTGCTCTGCAAGGGGAGCAAGGTCATCGAGGTACGGTGTTGACCTGAGGACACAATCCATGCCAAGAAAATGCTCCTTACACAGTTATGGAACAACCACCAGCTTGCACAATGCCTTGTTGACAAGTTCGATGCGATAGAGTTATGGGGTTTGTGTCATACCCAACTCGATCATCAGTTCGTAGCGACTGGAAAGGCGACTCATCGGACCACGATACCTTTTTGCAGTTATATGGGGCCCAATGCATGTGATTTCGAGCCCAGGAGAGACGCTGATGATCTGCTGTGAGTAAAGGCACTTGAGTCAGTTTTTGATGCTATGTGCAGCTGCACGGACCTCAGAGATCTTCTTGTGCACCTCTCATTGAATGTTGCAGTCAGTTCACGCAGTGTCGCTCGTCTGTTCGCACGGACACTTCTGTTCAGACGTCACTGGTCTCGGTCATTCAGCAGACATGGACGGCCACTGCATTGTCCCTTGTGAGAGGTAATACCTTCCATGAGGTACTCTTGATATACTCTTGACACTGCGCAGCGAAGAATCTGAAAGGTTGTAACAACTGTTGAAATGCTATGCTCTATACGTTGAGCTTCAACGATCATTCCACGTGCAAACTCTGTTAATTTTCGTCGAGAAATCATTACCATATTATTCAACGTTTTACAAGACATTCAAAAGTCCAACAGACAGCACTGATAACCATCCGATTCTTTATAATCTTTTAACTTGATGCGAACACTACGTAAATTTGCATACTGCTATCTCATGACTTTTGGCACTTCAGTGTGTATACACACACTGTACGGTCAAAGTCATCGAACCCTAAATGTATGAAAAAGAACAGACTTTTACTTTATAAATTAGTATCAGTTCGCTCTGAATTTTGGCTTAATACACTGGAGGACATACTCTCTATTATATTGTGGTAAGTGGTTGCAAGGATGAGCTTTCATTCCACTTGTAGCGTCACTGTTCTTGTTCTGGAAAAGCAAGACGATTTTCTAATGCGGTGTCCGAGTATATCCTAAAGGTATTCTTCTTCTTCTCCTTCTTCTTATTTCACTTTGCCATTTTCCCATGTTTATATGGGATCGTCGTTATGCTCTTTTTAATCTTCCTTTCCACAACATTCTAGTCAAGGCTTCTCTACTCCATCCATACTCTTCCAGATCTTCCATCACTCTATTCTTCCCTCTCGGCCATGGTCTTCCCCTTTAAGAGGAAGAGGGACCTCTTACCCATTACCACCAGCCTATCCATTGTCTTTCCCACATATTCTTCATTTTTCCGCTCCATGTGCTCAAGCCATCCCAAAGGTCTTCTACTAGGTTTCAAATATGGACCTTGTAAAGGCCGGTCCAAAACAAGAATTTAATTTTCATAAAACCATTGAGAAACAGAGCCTTCTGCGAAAGCAGGCGTGTTGTCATTTTAATATAAGTAGAGTTCCATAATCGTAGTATATTGGCAACATGTTGGGAGCGCAGAATTGTCCAAAATATCCAAGCAGTCATATAATACAGTGGAATCTCTCTGTAAGAAAACTCTAAGGACAGGGAAAAGACATCGCTATAAGCAGTTTATCGTTATAGACAGGGTTTAATCTGATACACTCTTTATCCATCGGGACCGGCTGAAAATCAAGCGTTATGAATCGATTTTATTGCATCAGAAGTTTTCGACACCACTTTCAATGGACCTAGTTTGTGTCATGAAGAACTATTCAACGGGATAACACTGTCGTCTCCAAATACGACTGCAGCATTTTAAAAAACAACGTTCTCCTGGCATATTCGGCATTCCAAATACAGGTTCAGATTAAGGTTTCGTTGGGCCCTCTAGACAAAATTTTTTCAGGAGCCCCTTGATGCAAATAAAGCCTGTAATTACAATAAGACCCGTATATAACGAGAAGCTCGAAACTAACGAAAATGTTCGCTATATCCATTCTGGAATTCAAAATTTCAAACTTTAAAAATAAAGTCGGCACTGGTATCATATATACGTGCAACATGCATACAATATTTAACTTTGAATTTACTTAAAATTTAATGAACGTATAATATCACCACTTAAATTCAATTTAATAAACAAATATGATGTAAAGAAACTTAGCTAGTAAATTTTCCTAAAATATATAAGCAGATGCTCAAAAAACAATTGTTTTGCTTCGTATTGTGATATTTATTTTCATTTAAAATTTGGCCGTAAAATACTTAACGCATTAAATTAATGGTTAACAATGTTACTCATTGACTCACTCAAGCGTTTATTGTTAACTCTTATCGTATGTTCTGAAAAAGAGAGAATTCTTGGGAATTAATGCGATTTTAAATGCTGGGAAGTTGATTTCATTATGTTAACTTCAGACAGGGGTGAATTTGGATCATATAGCTCCCGGTGTGAGCCCAAAATTTGGTGCTCCCACCCAGCTAAATATTAATTATTTGCAAAATAATTTCTTTTGTGGCGCAATTTTTTTTTTTTTAATTTCTAGGGATCTCCTTGTGGACTCCCCACAATAGTAAAAATATGCTCAACTTCTTAAATTGGCGAAATGGCAAGTTGGTTCAACTTTATTTGTTGTTTTCATAATATATAATTTCACCTTCCTTTATTATTACATATTCTTTTGTAGTTTATTTTTGGCAACAGTGTGTTTAATTATTTTTCTAAAAATGAAATGATACAAAAGAACGTTCTAGAACTGACCGCCACGAGATTCTCTGTTGCTTTTCCTAAGAGTCGTACTGATTTATTCTATATTACGGAGAGTGCCTTGATTGATTAAGTTAATTGATTAATTAAGTGCCTTGATTAATTAAGTTAAACGTTTAAGTCATTAATAAATGTTATTTTTTTTTTTGGATCTATGATTTTGCTGCAAAAATTCTTCAATAATTAGCTCTTCAACCTCAATAGGCTACTGAAACTTATTATAAAAAGTACTGATTATTATAAGACGGAAAGCCACGTTAACAATTAAAATTTCCTTACAACAAATAACGTGAACCAAATCACAACTAATTTTTCTGATGAGCTAAACATGAAATTGTTTTAATATAAAAATTAAAACCTTACATGATTTTTCAATAACCCGAAATCTTCTCTGTTCAGTCAAACGAATTCACCCGTTTTGATGTCATTTTCCCTTTCCTCACTTGCAGTGTTATAGTGTATTATACGAAGAATTAATTAAAATACTCATTCTGTTTTCTTCTTCGTCTTTCATTCTGCCATTTTCCCATGTTTATATGAGGTCGGCGCCATGCTCTTTTAATCTTCCTTTCCACAATTTTCTATCCAATGTCTCTTCTCTACTCCATCCATACTCTTCCAGATCTTCGGTCACTTTATCCTTCCATCTCAGCAATGGTCTTCCCCTTACCACCAGCCTATCCAATACCTTTCCCCACATATTCCTCATTTCACCGTTCCATATGCCCAAGCCATCTTAACCTATGTTCTTGTATCTTTCTTCCTATGGGTCACACCTTAACCATACCTCTAATTAGGTTATTCCTTATTTTATCCCTCCTTGTAATGCCATTCATCCACTTCAGGATTCTCATCTCAGCCACTTAAATCTTCCTTTCATGCGCTCTTGTATTTGGTCAAGTCTCTGCCCTG
>QLNU02002973.1:0-12892 GCA_006491805.2 Dysdera silvatica | reverse complement strand
GTTACTGTGCAAAGCCATATAGGGTTATACAGGGCCGGAGTATCGCACAGACAAGCAAGACAAATGGTTAATTTTACCATGTTAAGAATACTACAGAGTAAGTGATGTAAATGTAAAGTGCTTTCAACATCTATGCAAAACAGTTGTGCACACCGAAGTGCAAAAGTGGGTATATGATAAATCCTGCATACAGAACTTGGACCCTTTTAAGGGGGGGACTGTACCGCCCTACTAAGAAAATGAACACACAACAAAATATTAAAGAACGTATAACTAAAATCTGATTCATTAACATAAAATTACTAGTTTTAAAAATTTTTTCTATGTAAATCTGAGCAAATCTGTTCTCTAATGTCTATACTAAATTGGATAAGTTGTCACATCTACGTTTTTCAACGTTTTGAATTTACGATAGATCCATCTGGTGGTGTAGTTTCCGAATTCATCTGTCTTCCAGAGACGTCCACGACGATTTGGCCGCGGGCTCTCCGCGCGCTACTTTAGGTACCTGACTATTCCCACCACACAAGTCACAAGCACCTAATGCAGCACGTGGGAGCCACTAGGCAGTCACAGTTGGTTCTGATTCTGCCAGAAATCGAAAGATTTTCTGCATCCGAGAAGAAGAAGGCGATCAACATGGCCACGCTATAAGAAATCTTTGCCACACATACGTCACTCGCATGATCAGGTTGTTGAAACTCGCATAATGCGTGATACTTGCAGACTGGACAGCAGCCTTCCTCCTCCTGGCAATTACAAATTGTATTCAATTACAGTTTGTAATTGAATAACAGTTTGGTGTTTGATGGCGACAAGAAATTGCGCAGTCACCGCATGAAAGTGTAAGTACGTATTTGGATGAGATAGACTCACGTTTTTAGCTAATACTTTTATATTTTATGATGTCAGGATCTACAGTAGCCTCTATAAACAAGAAAATCAAACCCCGGGCTACGGTCTAGTAGAGGAAAGGGCAAGCACTGGGTACCGCTTAAACGTAAACCTAGATTTTCTCCACGATAAACAAACGCAATACAAACTGCGCCTTCGCAGGACGCGCCAATAATGGCTAAAATGCGCCAACATGAACTCGCCAATGGTAGCCAAAATATTTGAGGAGGAGAGAACAGCTACATACTGCGGCGTCATTTGATTAAATTAATTTAATTGACATATTTAGTATTGTCATTATCTCATGGTATTTCCAGTCATCAGTTTCGGTAATAAATCACAGCAATATCCCAGATCTTTTCTAGCACCAAAATCACTCCGCCATTCACTGAAAGTTTTGTCACGCGCTGACAACTCAGAGCCCGACAGAGTGTGTGTGTGTATATATATATATAGTACAGGTGCGCAAAATTACTTGCTACACGCATTAGTGAATGAATTTGCTCATCTATTATAAAGAAAGCAGAGAGAGAAAGAGAGTTGTTCAGTTATTCGGACGTCGTTAGTGCATAAGGCAAACTTTGTAGCAGAAGTCATGGTGGAAGAGTACAATAGACCTTTAGCATGCATCCGCAAATGTCTTATTGTTCTTATCATCAATCTCGTTTAGATTAATGAAGAAAAATAAACATGATGAGTGACGATAACTTGTATCTCATTATCATTTTTAATTATCATTAACACGCCACTGAACATGAAGGTATGTTCGTATACTTTAACAGGCAGTTCGTTAGTAATGTTTTGATTTTATAAAGGCTTTTAATAAGTCTTAAGGGGAAGCCTCAGTCTGACCCCTCGTAGCATGAAACCCATGTTATTCAATGGGAATCTTTGTTTACATATCATTTTTTTGCATTGGAATATTTTAAAACGATTTTTTCGGCATATAATTCCGTACTTCCCAGTGTATACAGGTTACTGATTAATTATGTCATTTTCGGTATTAATCCATTTCAAAAAAGAGTTAAATTTTGAAATTAAGCTAAATGAGGTAGTAATGATTTTGAAGTTTTATAATTTACAAAGGAGAGAGAATTACAAGATTTTAAAAAGTAACATGTATTCCTCAGATTGTTTGTTCTCTTTCAGAAAAACATTACTTCAAATTTACATACATATTCACATATTAATGAGAGTGAATTCTTCTTATACTACATAGTTTAAAACTACGATTTCGAACATAAGCCCCGCCTCCTATCTTTCGGGGAAAAAAACAGGGGTGGAAAATATTCCCTTCCTCAGCGTGGAGTGGTTTTGGGGGAAAAACTAAACGCTTTCAGCTTGTGGGAAGTAGTAGTAATTGCGCATGGATTTTAATGGGAAAGGTGGCCGCTGAAGGCCGCACTGTATTCTCAGACAGGTTTTTACGTCTGATGTTATGATGACCAGTGGACCGTGCGGGGACACTGGGGACATTGAGGCGGGGGGGGATTGTCGATCAGTGCAAGTCCGCTAGTGGGAAGGATGAATGAATGAATGAGGGATTCCTACGAATGAAACCTTGTGTTGTGTTCAATTCTAGTATAAATAACTGGACTCGTGTGTGTTACTGCATTTTTTAGCGTTCTCTCATTTCTTCTTATAAATAATTGTTTTATAAATATTTAAAAGTAATAAAACTCTCTTTACTGTATGTGCATGGCAGAAACGTCTAAAAAATGAGCTACTGCTACAGAAAACGCAAAGTCAAGGGATCTCAACACATTGTCTACCCGTAGAAAATCGAAGACAGGCGCCGTCGGCGGGGGGGGGGGCAGGGGGACCCGTTCCTCCAATGTTGGTATTAGGGTTCTATATACAACCAATTTGAAACAAAATTTTATAATAAGTAGCCTCGTTTAAAATTTTAAATATTTTCCTTTTTTAATCTAAGGAGTGCGGTTATGTTTTTCGGCATAGTGTATTTAGTCAGTGCCGTATTTCCCAATAGACTAGGGCGGCAAAATTTTGTGTATTGAGTCTGATATAACAAAATCAATACCATATGATATAATCAGATGTTTTGGCGAGAAGAAAGCTAGACGTCATGCTTTCCATTTAAATACCAGTGTTTAATGGGCTTTTATTTATTTTTTGCTAAATTAAAATTTATTTCAATGAAATTGAATTTGATTTATTATATACCATGAAGAGATAATACTTCAATATAAGTTAATATTATTATTTAATGTTTATGTCTCAATTTATGAGTTTATTTTTAAACAAATTTATTGTCAATACAAAAGTTTTTGGCGTAAATTGAATGTAACGATTTTTATGTTCCTACCACAGATTGTGGGTAGGCAAAAGCGGCGAAAAGTAACCTTGGGGCGGCAGAATGGTAAATCCGCCCATGTATTTAGTGCGAAATACAATTTCCCTCCTGGGGGAGGGGGTGATTAAAGTTCAGAATTTTCACCTATTTAAATATGCTAGCGAACGCACTTTCACCTATACTTGGAATAAAAGGTAAAAGTGCTTTCACTAATATCTTTGAATGGGTGAAAATGATTATTTTATTTTAGTTCTTGCTCACAAATGCATGAAGCGATTTCAATTTTTCTACAATCCACCAATAGCACCATTTTACGCCCTTTAGAAAGGACCCACTACTATAAACCCTAAAGCCATTTATAGCTCAATTACAGTGAATTTACAAATACAAAAAACTGTATTAAAAAATGCATTTCTTTACAATAAAAACTTGAACATTAATTAAATATTTACAACAATATTTTCATTCATTTAGCCCTTTTTGAGTTCCTTATAAAAGGGCCTATAACCCTCCTATAAACTTCCTACGTGCGCCTATGCCTTCAGAGCCCCCTGTAAAAAGCGTCTAGCTACTGGCCTGGAGGGGGGGGGGCACAGATTCTAGTTGATGCTCGAGGGCCCCCAGATTTTAATTACGCTACTGCTCGCACACATTAGGAATAGTTCAAGTATTACGTAAGCACCTTGGGGGGGTGTGGTATTGCTTATTTTCCTATGTTGGTCAATGTTAATTTTTGCTTACCCGGAGGGAGGGGGGATTGAAATGGCCAAAATATTGCTTTTGTAATGCTTGAACCCTCCTTTACCTTTGTACATCCCTGAGCATAGGCGCGGGAGACTGAAATCTCGAAATAGCCTAAAACAGTAATTTTAGAAAACGGGGTGGGGTGGGGGAGCACATGGCCAAAGCAGATTATTTTTGTGACCACACCTTTTAAAAAATTTTCTCCTTTGTATAGAAACTCTAAACTTAGAGAGGAACCATGGGCGGACTGGGACGCCGGCCCCGCGCCCTTCGAGAATCCAAGGTATGCGCCCTTTGAAAGGGTACGGTCCGCCCATGGTTTGACTGTATGTATTTTTACAAATATTTTTAAGCAGTTTAAAAATTGCATTGAGCACCCTAATACGTACCATCATTTTCGTAATTTAATTTTTATTTAAGATTTATTTTTTTTTAATTTAAACTTTTTTTAAGAATTTTTAGAAATTAGTCATGAATGACAGTAAACTGTTATCGTGATTAATCTGTAAACATTTTCATTCTGAAAAGATTGAAAATGTTTGTGTTTTTTCAATAACTGCTTTTAACTAATTAAAAATTGTAAATAAAAAATTATGCAGCTAAATTTCTTGAGAAGCTGTGTAGGATTAACATCATGCTTTATAATGTGGAAACACATTACTCTCAAATCAGAAATGTAATTTTTTACTTTAATTTCACATTTAATCATTTAAATTTTGGTGGGTATCAAAGCAAAAAGAAAGAAAAAATTTTACTATTTTTTGTTCGAAAAAAAATTATATATATATATATATATATATATATTATAAAATCAAACAACTCTTAATATAATAAGAGTTAATAAATTAATATTTGTGTTATATATCGATAATAACAAAAGACACGACGTGTACTCCATTCTGACCCTTTCTTTAAGCTCCGTAAGCTCCATTCTGACCCTTTCTTTTAATTCATTGTTCATCTCCAAACCTGGTCTACCCAGATTTCGCACCCTAAATTGAAACAAAGAGATTCCCCCATTCACCCCCCTCAGACAGGAAAGGAAGTCAGGAAAAGGGGGCTTGAGGACCTACCGCCACCTTGCTAACTCTGATTGGCCTATCAGCTGTCAATCATTTGAAGAAGGGAACATCCCCTTCACTTGGACGCTGGACCCTACTTTCACGGAATCAGAATTTTTCTTGACTGAAGCTTAGCCTTAAGTAGACACTCACCGATCTGGATGGCGTTGTATATATATCTCTCTCTCTCTAGTGTGCAATTGGGAAGGGTGGCTGCAGGATCGGCGCTGTAATCCCAGACAGGGTTACGTTGTATCAAATTGTCTTCAAGTGTAAGTCTCAGCCAGTCGAAAGAGGCGACGCAGATACCGGCCTGAAAGTACATGAAACATATGGGTAACGTTATTCAATAAGTAATTAAATATCTGTACTGATATTTATACTTTTAATTGGCTATCGAACAATGTTCTCTCTCTTAATTACTAATTAATGAGGGATTTTGCGGTCCTAGAAAATGCCTCGTACGATCACACACGTTCTTATTACTGTCGTTTTCAACTTGGCGACGTTTTTCCGTTCTACGTTTCTATTTTACGACATTTTTTCGTCCCTTAAAAGCTGGTAATGGGAGAAGGATTACAGTATATATATATTTAATTTATTTTACTACTACTATGAGATATATATATATAATTCAGGAGGTACAATAGTGCTACTTGAACATTAATCTACTGTATCTCTATTGCCATAACAGATATTGTAGAACATCGCAAAGATTAGAAAAGAGATGTATACGAGGGTTACTCCGAAATCCTGAAAGAGAATATATAGATGTTTTATATTTTGGAAGCACTGACCCAACGAATCTAATAAATCAGTGTTGCCATGTAAAAATTCAAATTTTGGAGCTAAAAACAATTCTATTTAAACTGCGCAAGAGGATATTGTCAATTAAACAACGTGACTATACATTATTGCAAACACCGATTCCCATCTGAGCATCAAGGTTAGGTAACAATGGGCGAAAAGGTGACCCCTTCGAAACAAGCTGCGCGTCTCGGACCAGGGCGATATCGGTCACCTAATATGGAGCCCTAATGAACGATTTATAATTTTTCCAAAATCTGAGAATGTTGGCTGTTAGATAGGAAAAGGTCGAAGGGCCAAACGGTAGACATTTAAAAAAAAAAAGTAATAACGTTAGTGACTATTTCATTGCAGACGACGTATCCTTCCAGAACTCGAAGAGACACAAAAATTAATAAAATCGGGGATTTATATTTTGGATTTTCCGTCGGAACATCCAGAGTTTGCGGGAATCGAACCATGAACACGATGTTGCGGTCAGAAATGCATACTTTTTAGGCATGCGTAGGGCTTATATTCCTCTGTTTATTGAGAAGAAGAAGAAGAACGAACATCCATTTCAAGGAGGAAATAATCTCGAAATGAGTGGCTTAAAATAAATTCACCCGTGCCGCGGATGGTTTGAAAAGTTCAAAGCGGTTACGGTCTTTTGGAGAAATGATTTGGTTCTCAGAACGCCGCTAAAAAATATTTTTCTTCATCGTCAAACGATTCCGAGAAGAAGGGGAATAACCGCTTACACATCTTTCCTGAAAAGAGCGGTTAAACGATGGAACCACTGAAGAAAATCTCGGAAGTATTTTTTAGTTTAGTGAAATAGAAGCGATTTCAACAAAATTAATAATTTTTTTTATAATACAATAATTAGACAATTAACACAGAAATGAACATAAATTATGGTATGAAAAAAAAAACCCCATTTAATGATTAGAATTATAGGGCATCAGAAGCAAAGATATGCAAGTAATAAAGTTGGTTTTGAAAGAATGTTCAAAGTTGATGCAGTTTAGAGAAATACAGAGTTTTCTTAAGATGAAACCAACAATGAATTTGTCATTTTAGGACCATGCTTTATCTGAGTTATGCCTACATGGAGTTATTTTGTCGTCAACTTTAAACTTTTGAAGCTATCCAAGATTTAGCCACCCGTTTCATCTGCAATTCTTGGTCTTCTTACCAATTTCTACACTTAAATCGAAACTAGGTCTTACCCCCTTGGCCACCATCCGCAAGCATCATCGATTAGAATTTTTTTAAGATGTACTATGGTCTTACACATCCTTTTACTAATCAAATACTTTGCCCTCTATACATATAATCGTCATGATCATCCCCTCAAATTAATGCCTATATACGCCAGATTTGATACTTATAAATTTAGCTTTTTCCCCCAAACCATCGAAGACTGGAACTCTCTCATTTCTGAAATAGCTTTTTCCTTACCATTACTCGTTTTCACTCAGAGATTGTCACGCGTTTAATTTATATTGTTCAGAGTATGTTTTTGATTATTATTGTTATTATTATTTTTTGTTTCATTTTATGGCCTGGTCAAACTAATTGTTTATGTCTGTCTTCAGCTTAGACCGACCAGTCCAATACTGTATTTTGGATGAATGAATGAATGAATGAAAGAAAGATTGTTTTTTAAAAAACAACCTTTAAAAACATTTTGTCACTTGTACTTCGTTACTTCTGACTCCCTCAATTATTTACAAGATATCGTATGACTTTTGACAACATTTATTTCATAAAATAATTGACAAGAATATACCGAGCCAATTTTCAAAAACGTTAATTAGAAAAGCTCAGAAAAAACCCCAGCAAATAAAAATTTATTAAAATAAGTTTTAAACATTTAAATGATCCTTTAATCGAGTTAAGAAAAATATCAAGTTCCAATTTTATTTTAATTAGAAAACAATTTAGCAAATTATTTATATATATACACACACCCACAAACGGGGAAGAGGAGGTCATTTAGAAATTTCTCAAATAGACGGCCGTAAAATTTTTAATAAATTTTTCGACTGCAAAGATCTGAACTTGATCGATTTCACTTAAACGGTAGAGAAACCACTTTGTTCTCAACGTTATTAGTATTCCTTAACGTGTATAGAGATTTTTTTTAAAGGTTTGTATAGGCGACTGTTTCGCAATTTCGGGTTTCAATTAAAACTGTGGGAGGATCAGACCACCGGAGAGAAAATAAGGTTTAGAAAAATGGGAAGAATAGAGTAACAAATGAAAGCAAAGAAGAGAAAGAGTAACAATCGTTACGGAGGTTTAAGATGCATATGATCTATAGCGCCAGAAGGAGGAGAATTAAGCACCCCTCCGAATGGATGCCCAATTTTACGAACAAGCAATATCTATTTATATCATCAATATTTTATAATATTTTATATATATCAATTTTATAATATTTTTTATAATATTTTATCAATTTTATAATATTTTATTATATCAATTTTATAATATTTTATTATATCAATTTTATAATATTTTATTATATCAATTTTATAATATTTTATTATATCAATTTTATAATATTTTATTATATCAATTTATTATCATATTTTATAATATTTTATTATATTTTATTATATCAATTTTATAATATTTTATTATATCAATTTTATAATATTTTATTATATCAATTTTATAATATCAATTTTATAATATTTTATTATATCAATTTTATAATATTTTATATCATCAATTATTACTAACATTTGTTTTTACTTTGTGCACTTGTGAATATTTATTGTTTGCGCGTGTAGAGTAACGTACATCATCTATACAAATTTGAAGTAAATAAAGTGTGATTATTATATTTTGTTAAAGAAGTGGAAAGGGGCTTGAAATTCAGGGCGAGTTAAATTTTGGGAAGAGAGTTTAGTGGGGGGAAAGGGTTATTTATAATAAGGTTTGCACAATGCCACTGATAATACTATTATTATCACTAATAATAATAATTAACTTTTGTTTAATAGTTTTAAGAATATAAAGTAAAACGTCTCAAAGGCAGTAAAAAAACGTACACTTCGTTTAATATTTCATTGACTACGAAATGTAGGATCGAAATCTAGTTCTGATTCTTTTCTTTTGATTTCACATTACTATAAAATAATTTCTTGATATTTGAGAGGGGGGGGGGAGAAGGTGACCGGGAAAAGGAGGGTTTTTCTGTCCATGAATTACCCCAAATTAATATTTTTGGGGTCATCCAATTCAACTACATTATTGCCTTTCTAAAAAATACAAAAAATCTCATGAAAGATGTTAAGTTCAAACCCGAATTAATTAATTTAATAAATATTAGAGAACGAATAATCATGCAAACGAAACAACATTCATGGAATTAAAACGTACCATGGTTAATGCAGAGCTTTATGATATAATAATGCAAGTATTGAATTCGCAGACAGAATTCCCTAAAGATAGGGAAAATTTCAAAGCCATAAGGTAAACTGGGAAACTAACCTGCAACACATTGACAAATCACCACGCGAATACCGAAATGAAAGTGAAGCATATTTATAAACTCTAGCACGAGCGAGTGTACTCAATGAAAAATCCTTCCATCAATCAACTCATAGGGAGAAAGGGTATTTTCTCCGACGGAGACAGAAACTTTGAGAAAGCAGCATGACAAAGCAAAATCCCTAAATGTGTCATCTGAATGCTAAATTGGCAACACCTTGTGGTGAGCGCAACTGGGTCATCACGCAGAGCACAATCCGTCAGTTACACGTAAGGGTAAATGACTCATTTGTGAGTCAACGGAACAGCATAGGCATAGTCACTGTGACGTCATTATATCCTCTAATTCGGATGTGATGAAATACACAAATCATTCATAAATTTCTTTGTAGAGGGGAAAGGGGAACGAGGTGTGGGGGCTATTTCCTATTGTCAATGGCTGGGGCATTTACACACCTAAGCAACAACAAAATTTCAATTTATTAATTATTTTTTTACGAGTGACTGACAAAATGTGGAAAGAACATTTGTCATGTTTATCTGGTGAAATCCTGCAAGAATGGCGTTTTGACATATAAAGATTTCACCATTTTTTGCAACATATGGATGCCACGGAACCATTGGAAATTACGTAAAAATTCCAGTTTACATTTAAGAAAAGCAAATAGCGTTATACTTTATAAATTTATTTTTAAAAATGTAATGGATATTTATGGTTTATAAACGATTGTATATTCAATTTCTATTAAACGTGTGGCAACAACTTAAAAAACAAAACATAATAAAATACGTTTTCATTTTCATATTTTACCAATAGATGGCAGCACCACAAATATGGGAATGATTATTGCGATATGTTTAGAAAAGCCAGCTGATTATGAATAATTGCCGATATGCGAGTTCACATATAATATAAAATTATAACCATGAAATCCTTGAACTTGTTTTATATTCTTGAAGCCCGGATCTTTAACAAATAGGCAACTTTGCCAAAAAAGAAGAAAGAAAAAGTACTGCGTCATACAATGGTGCAAACCCAGAGTGAAGCATTATGTACTACGCAATTACAAAACAGTACGAAGTATTCATTTTCCATGATTGGAACCGTTTGTTAAGTAACCAATTGCGACTTTTTATAAATACGGGGACTTCATATAAGAAATCATTTAGTTTTTACTTGTTTGTTGGGGTTGTACTCCGTGAAGGGAAGACTTCGTTATCAAGGACACTGCTACTACAATGAGCATTTTGACACAAACACATAGACGTACGCAGAAAGTTCGTAACGAGGGGAGGTAGGGTTGCAGAGCTACAATTCACATATTCCTATGTTAAATATACAAAATTTCATTGCAATCGGGGGTTACAACCCCCATCAACACCCCCCTAAGTACGCCAATGCACAAACAGTACGGCAAATTATATCAATATACTTTTTATAAAATCGAATAATGTTCGAAATGGGAAGTCAAAATGATCAATACTTCGACAAGGGCTTTTTTTTTTGTTGCCCGTTTGAAATTCGTATCGGCAACTCCACTTTTTCTTTTAATTTGGGCGTTTAATGACACAATTGCGGACATTTATCAATGCATATAGGTGTATTTTATATATAAAAAAAATGTCAGGAAAGAGAATCGGGCAGATTCTATTATCATTTCTCTTACCCGTGCTTGAAAGAGCAAAACGTATCTAATTAGATTTACGTTGCGGCACTTTTTTAGCTGATTAAAAATACGTTCAAATCATGATACGTTAATATTAATTTTGAAAATCAATGTACAAATGTTAAAGATTAATTGACAGTTTTCAAATGATATGTGTTTGGGAAGGGATTGGGTATTATTACATCGAAATTATTTTTTTAATATAAATTTAACTTAAAAAAGTACGCCAAATTTTAACAATTTCTAACAGATATTCGCTTAAAAAGGCACGTCCAAAAATGAGAAAAATAAGTAGTATTATACGAGAAATTCGTGATACACATCAGTCCTCTTTGCGTATAATGGAAATCCAATTCGTTTCCTAAATATTAAGGGTTAATTTCTGGGGTAATGTCAGAAAGAAAGAGGAGGTTGAAATAGCGATGTAATTTCTCATTTCTTGAATACGTATATCACAAATATTTTTAAACGTAATTTCTTAGAATATTGAAATAATTCTAAATTTTTTAATTTAAAATTTATATGTTTACTTACATGCATAGCGACAGATATTTTCCAAGGGTGAACGTAGTATTTTACAGTATTATCGCGAAAATAATACAATTTCTGTAGACTCTGCTGTAGCGTAACAACCCAAGACGCAACTGAACGCGTAATGCCATTCATTGAACTGGCGGCCGCCGAATTTCCAAGAACACGTAGACGGCTTGGTTCTGATTGGTCCTTGAGCCAGACACCTAGACCAATGAAAAAACGTGACATGCGCCGTCGGGCCAATGGCCTGTCTCGTTACAACTCGTCTGGATATGTAGGGATTTCTTATTTTTCTGGGGATTTTTTGGAAAATCCTTTGTTCTTTCAGAGAAAAAATTCTAAAATTATATGAGTGCGCAAAGCAAGCTGATTATAACAGATTGCGGCATCCAAAATGAATAAATAAATGGGAAACAAAAGTGGCGTGGATAAATCTTGACTGTCAAGTAATTTTTTTGCCAGATATTATTGGGATACAAAATCGAAGGCGACACCTATAAAGACGTAACGTCACAGCAACCATTGTTCTATTTGACAAACGGTAGGGACAGGGAGTTGTTTGTCGTCGAAGTACAAGGCAGTGGCGCAGGAAATGGGGGGGGTGGGCTCATGCAATGGCGCAGGAAAGGGGGAATCACGCAGTGGCGTACGAAAGGGGCTCATGCAGGGCGTAGGCAAAGAGGGAGCTCAGAAGGCTCAAGCCCTACCATTAGATATCAAAACACATTATTTTCTCATAGGGCGCATCCCAAAATTTTCTTTAAAGGCGCTCGTTAACCTTCGGCCTAAAATTTTCGTATATTTTTATATTTGCATATTCATCTATATCTGCCATTCATCATACTATCTGAACCTTTTACAAGAGTTCCCGCGATTAAAACGGCCACCTTTCTTAGGGGCCCATTTTATCTGTTTAGTGCCCATAAAACCTCAATCCGGAATTGCAATTTAAACCAGCAGTAACGTATAGTTCATTCGCGGAAAGTTGACCGATGATACCATTAAAATTCATTGCAGCTGACGTCACAAATGGACTAGTTCATTACAGCAGAGGGGAGGACGTCATTTCGGAACTGGTTTTTGGCGCAGATAAACGTTATCGGAACCAGTTTTGAAATGACGTACTCTCCTCTGCTGTAATGACCTAGCCCGTTTGTGACGTCAGCTCCCGTGAATTCTAAAGGTACCATCGGTCAACTTTCCGCGAACGAACTATCCAATCAATCACACGACCGCAGTCACACAAACCGTCTAATCATAGCTGTACGCAGAAAGTTTATAAGGAAGGTTACATGATTACAATGGAGGGTTATCGAAGTTTACTTTATATATTCATATATACAAAATTTCATCGCAATGTTTACAACAATTTTACAACCTCCATA
>QLNU02002972.1:3112-14515 GCA_006491805.2 Dysdera silvatica | reverse complement strand
ATTTAAATATATATCAATATCTAAATATTTAAATATATATCAATATTTAAATATATATCAATAATGTATCTCCGGTGTCCATAATGTGGTCCATGTAAGTCTCGAATCTCCGAATTGGAGAATGCGATGATTATTATTTTCAGTGTCACATTTTTGGCCTTCATGGTATCGAGATATCAGGCCACCTGAGGCCCGAATAAACCCACATCTTACTACCCTTAACCACTTTTCAAAAATGTTACTCAGCCCCGGACATCAGCTAAAAGGGACGCAATTGTAGGAAAAAAAGCATTCTTAGTGGATGTCTAGTCAACATGAGGAACATGTGAACTAAAAGAGGGTGGCGGCAGCACTGTTACACATTTGTCACAAGCAAAATTAATCCCTCAAAGTATGGATTAATTAAATCGCCGTTAATTAATAATGGCTCTGAACAATCCGCGGGGATTACGTATCTTACCGTGTAATTGCTCAGAAATAAATTACAAGCCGTTTTAATTGCAAATTTGATAGTCTTTTCACCGCTGTTTGCTTTGATCAAACTAAGCTGTTTAAAATGCTTAAACTGCAACCGAATATCTTCTTTTAAATATAATACGAGAAATGAAGGAAACTAGATATCGTCCTGCATTAAAAATAAACAAAATTAACTTTTAAAATCCGAAAACTCTTTTTTTCAGAATTTCAGAAATCGATTCAAAAACTATCTTATTCGCTAACAACTTTATAAAAGCGAGACATTAATAATCCAGTTGTTATTTTGTGAATGTGAAATTGTTTTAACCATTTCAGTTGTCCTGAAATTCCAATTAAAATTTGGTCTCCGGAGTTTTCGAAACGATGTTATCACCGACTTAAAATACATAAAATTATTATTTATCTGAAACTTCAAACAATGAAGTTTCAAAGAATAAAATTACGAACTCGGAAAAATTTTCGAATAAATTATTAATTGAATTCTGAACTTTTTTGTATAATCGTATTATTTCATTCAGATATATACAGGGCGATCATTTGAAAAGGTCCTATCGTGATAACTTTGGTTCTAAGGTACCGGGGGCAAAAACGAGTCATTTTTTTACTTGCAGGGCGAAGCCCATAATTTGTGTCAAAATTTTTTGTTCAACTCCCCTTGACCCCCCAAACCATCGAAATTTGAATTTTGAAATGGCAAGCCTTATGTTTTGATATATAATTTTAAACAGCATAAAAACTATAATATTTCTGTGAAAAAAAAAATTATATTGTTTCATTCATTCGAAAGAAAGAAAGAGCTAAAAATAAAAACGTTATTTTGCGTTATTCGCGCTGATATCCGATAGAAATAACGAATGCTAACTTCAGTCTTTGAAACTATTTCATACTAGTATAATTGCGCATGACTAATGCGCAAAAGAAACCTGACTTTCTGCGCAGACGGCGTGAAAATCAGTTCATTCAATCAAAAGATAGATCAAAGAGGCCTCTTCCACTCTCTCCCTCTCTAGTATTGTTTGAATGTGTCAAAATAACGATTACATTTTAATAATAACATTGTATTGCATTTTGCCATATAATTTATAATTATAAATAATAATTATATTATTTATTATTATTATTTATATATTAATTATATTATTATAAATAATAATTTAAATAAAATATAAACGCATGGATTGAGACAGTATAAAAAAGCCAATAGGCCTAACAAGCCTGCTGCCATCCAATCCGAGAATCGCTGCTTGTGAGCGAATCAAGTTACAGGAAAAGTCATAATGTAAAACTGAAGTACATTAAAGGATAATGATAAACAAAGTACATTATATAAATACTTGGAGATACATAAAATCATAATTGCCAACCAAATCATTGTACTATGGCACAATATCATATAAAATATATAGACGAGCTGTCATAAAATATTCGATGAGATATTACTGTCGTGTACTTAAATAAAATACTCCTGTTATCATTTACGATGGTGGTGTTGTTTTGTATGAAAAAAATGAATAAAATGAATAATTCAATAATCTGGAAATGTTGGCCGAGCAAGCGGCACTGTGTTTCCAGGAGGAGGAGGAGGATCGTAGTCCAAGAGATGAGGTAGAATCTCCATTTAGAGATCAGACTCCAGAGCTAAATGTAGCGTCCAACATCGGAGAGGAAACGGAAGACAGCTTGAAAAACAGCGCACAGAGTCTGTGGGGATGTATTAGTCTCATAAAGGTCCAAATCCCTTAAATTATAATTAATCTTTCATTTATTGTTGATGAATCACCCGATAATAATTACGTTTGAAACTTGTCATGAATTAGCTAAGTACAACTGAATACGACAATTCATTAACTTTTCGAGCACAGCGAGACTACAAATAAGTAATGATTCTCAAGATTTATTTAAAAGCAAGTACTAAAATAATTTGCAACATTCCGATTAGAACCCATTCATCAACGTTTGAATCTTCCTCATTATTTTCAAACGTCATCTCCACCTTCTGTTCCAAAGATATCTTCACGATTCCGCGAAACGTATCTAACTGTGACATTTTCGCAACATATTATACAGAATAAGAAGATACAATACTTATTAAATATTAGCGTGCATCAGTTATATGTTTTTAAACATTTTAATGGTCCTGTTCCATAAAATTGTCGTATTACTCCAAATGCCCCAATAGATAGTGCAAACTATCATCTTTTCACAGCTGAACTCGTTATCAACATTTAGTAGAATATCTGTGGTTTTGAAATTTATGTAATCTGATTTTACATCTTAATCTTCGATAATCTTCACTAGAAGTTTGAATGATCCATAAATCTACAATAACGACAACTAACGACACATCTACAAAGCATTTATTTATTTATTTATTTATTTATGTGTGTGTGTGTGTATGTATGTATGTGTCGGTCTATCTATCTATCTATCTATCTATCTATCTATCTATCTATCTATCTATCTATCTATCTATCTATCTATCTATCTATCTATCTATCTATCTATCTATCTATCTATCTATCTATCTATCTATCTATCTATCTATCTATCTATCTATCTATCTATCTATCTATCCATTTATTTATTTATTTATTTGTTATTTCTTTAGGCAAGGGTGCAGATTAATTTTCTGAAAAGTATTGAGAAATACAGTTGTCGACAACCTTTTAACAGTGTGGTGACAATGTAATATACAATTTCCTTCCACGGTATGTCCTATATACTCCCACAGATTATGAATATTTAGTTTACTATCCAGCTATTAATGAAAACCAATTGATTAAGTAAGCGAATAAAAATTTAATTAGCAATTTAAGAAGATGGAAATTAATAATTGATTAATTCATACAATACATTTTTTAGTCGCAGAGAGGATTCTTTACAATGGGTTTTACTTTAAAATTAGTAAAATACTTAATTTGAATTTTAGAAAGTACATTCAGAATTTTGTTTTTACTTTAAAATCACCGCATGCCATCCAAAAGTATCTCACTGGCAGCAGGTTGCCGACCTCTGGACTAAAATTTGTTTCTTAGACTTTGAAAGGACGTCCAAAGATGTCCGAAATACAATTACCAAACATCTACCTTTCCCATTCCCTAACTCTAATTCCGCATGCAATTATCTAAATTGCGTTTTTGTGTTCAATGAGCCAAACTTTTTATTTGTTAATGTTTTCTTTTGCTGTTTGTTTATTTTCTAATCCGAATTACTTCATTCATTAAGAATAATCTATTATAGCTATCGTCAGATGCATTTGTCTTAATGCCTTACTCATTTCGATGTACTTATTAGTCTATATGCTTTTGCAATTACATTAAAAAAATTTCAGCAGAACTATACTGCAACTTCAATAGAAATATACCACAATTACAGTGTACATTTCCTCCAGTGTTTTAATAGAGGATCTATATGTTTCTAGATTTTCTTTTTAACTTGACTTGGAATTTTTTTCTTTAATTTTGAGGGAAAATACCAGTGCCGTATTTCCCAATAGGCTATAGATTAGGGTGGCAAAATTGTGTGTATTGAGTTTGATAAAGCAAAATTAATATCGTACGAGGGGATGATATAATCAGATGTTTTGGCGAGAAGGAAGCTAGACGTCATGTTTTCCATTTAAATACCAGTGTTTAATGGGCTTTTATTTATTTTTTGCTAAAATTAAAATTTATTTCAGTAACATTGAATTTGATTTATTATATACCAAAAACAAATAATACTTCTATATACATTTATATTGTTTAATATTTAAATTTATTACTTTATTTTTCAAAATATATATTGTCAATACAAAAGTTTCTGGAGTTTTTAAGTTTTTTAAGTAAATTTAAGTTTAATTTAGTTTAAGTAAATTTTTAAGTTCCTACCACTGATTAGGGGGCGGACGGGCCCCCCTAAAAATTAGCCTTAGGGCGGCAAAAATAGCCTAGGGGCTGCAAATTTCTAAATCTGTCCATGCAACTTGCACTGCTAGAATGACATTCATATGAATAAAACGCCAAAATTCAAAGATCGGCTTAAAAAAGGTCTAACGACAATAAAAATTGTCTGATTTTTATTTAAGGAATTTTTTAAAATTTTAAAGGTTTTTATCCATCTGCTTATCCACAAATAACAGAGACGGATTTAAGATATTTTACCGTCTAATCTTTCCAAACGTAGCTAGAGTTATAACGGAGATTTTGGTGCTTTTGTCAAATCCTTAATTTGACGCCCTTAGCGGATATGTTAAATTCGCTTTTTGCAAGTGTTTGCGAATCTGTAGCCTTCTGAACTTCTCACTAGGCGGCGCCCCTGGAAGCTTCCCGTTAGCGAATGCCTAGTTACTCCTCTGAATATATCAATTCCAAGTTAATGATTCAATTGGCCACCAAGAAATTCACCTTCTCATTTGCAATTCTTCGTTTTTTTTCTTCTCGGCGGCAAAACATTTTGTCGAAAATTTGCCGACGTAGGTTTCTCCCTGCCTTGAGTACGAGCAACCTTGTATCAGTAAGTCCACCAACGGCAAATAACATATCACTTTCGACAAGCTTAGATAATTCCACAGGAGATAAAAATGCGCAATATAATTTATAAGATGACATATTTCCCATCATTTAGTTTTATTTATTAACATAACTAACGGTTTGTCCCCGCTCTATAAAAAGTTTAGCTCTCCCTAGAAAATCGAAAATCATAATTTAATGCTCAAGTACCGAGCACTGGGTTGAGGACTATAACTATATTCTATATTCTCTTTCAAACTTTATAGTCCTCCCTAAAACTTGAATCTACCTACGCCACTATTTGATTTTATTAAAGTCTAAAATTATATATAAAAAACTGAGCTATATATTTTTATCGCCCGATAAGATAGATACTTTGCAAAATAAAGTCTCAAATTTTGGAGAGAAGCTTCATTATCTAATGGATTATAAAATATGGCTTTCATTCAACGGTAAATGCCAATGCGTGAAACATGTCGTAATTTATCTTCAGAATAGCGTTAAATATTTCTAGAGTATAATTATATTATGGAACATCATCTTCCATTAATAAAGCGAAGAACTTCAGCTCTCCTTTTTTTTATGGGGAAACAATTTTTAATGTTGGCATACGATTAATATCTAAATGGGATAGTTATTGAGAACCACTTGGTGATAAAATAACTTTTTATTGGTTTAAATGGGTAATGCACAAAATACCATTAGTTATCTTTAATTAAAGTGTAGACAGCTAAAACAATAATGTTTTGCTCTTCTTTACAGTAGTATCGGTTCAAATTTTGCATATTTATTGCCTTGGAAGGTAGGATCCATAATAATATCGCATGGTATATTTTATAGTAATGTTAAAAATGATTTTGAAGTACATAAGAAATTGAATTTCTTCCTCCGATTAATTGAATAATTTGTTATGAATTTTGGTTGGTTGATGTTTCACCCACATGTGTTTTAAGCTATGAGGAAAGAAAATTATTCAAGGAACAAGGAATGATTAAATTTTATTCACCTTTTGGTCGGAAAACAAAAACTACACATTTCGTAAATGTCATAGAAAAGAACAAAAAATGTCATTTCTCGGATAAAAGTGAGCTTTTCTAAGAGGTATGGGTATAAAAGTCAGTTTTACTAAGGGGTATGGGTATAAAAGTCAGTTTTACTAAGGGATATCTATAACACATTTCATTAGTCTTCTTCCAGCCTTTGAACAATCCAATATTTTAAGTCATGAGTCTTCAACTTTTTCAGTCCGCGGGCCAATTTTTTTTATTCTTGTTGTCTTACGGGCCGTATTACTCCACCAGCAAGTTCGGACTGAACAAAGGCGAATCCAGGGGGGGGGGGCAAAGGGGAATCCGTCCTTGGATCCACCTTTGTTGCCCATTTCTCTTAGGTCGCTAAATTGGTTTTGCGCGACCACGCGAAAACATTGTCCGCATCCGCCTCTGGGACTGAATATATATATATTGCAATGTAAAACACATATGAAGGCAAAGAACAATTACAATACTTTTAGTTATTAATATATAAAGCGAAATCAAACCCTTTAGTAGATTTTTGGCATTGCTTATTTTTAATGGTCCCGTCAATATTAAGCCTTATTTTTTACGGTACAAACCTTAAGATCGTTTCCGAGGAGGACATCTGTTATTCTGGTCCTAACTTTTGACTTTACCAACTTCATTCTTGAAAAAAGCTATTCGCAGACGCACTGGTGTACGCAGGGGGGTTAATGAGCATCGTAACCCCACACTGTATGACATTGTGTATATAGATACATATGAATATATGGAGTTGTCGCTATTTAACCGCCTTCCACTTTAAGCCTGTACCCCCCCTTTATCTTATGAACTTTCTGTGCACGCCTATGTGCAGTACTCATGAACATACTATGACTACATGAAGATACTATGTGCAGTGCTCATGAACAGTAACGTCTTGTTTTCAGACCATGCAATTTAATGGGTATCGGCATATTTAGAATAGATTCCAGTAATTCCTAAGTCCTTTCTTTAAAATCACTGTTGCATTGTAAATTAATATAATTATCCCTAATACCCATAAATCTTAGAAAACTAAATTAAAATGTGGTTGAGGGATGACCGCTTATTACTACTTTAATTCTCTAGCGTTTTAAGATATTTATTCAATGTGAAAGTGTTAACAGAGTACAGTACACAGATTTAATAATCAGAGGGAGCAAAAGGAGTTATTTTTGTTCGAAACAATTTGTATTTCATGAGCCAGTGGGCCGCAAGTTGTCCGCGATTTGAAGACCCTGGTTTAAGTTGTTATTTTTTGTGAAAACATGGTAGAGATGCCACTATTATTACATATGAAACCACGGAAAAATCGAATATATCCATAATATGTTTAACTAAGACTGTGGGACTGTTAGTTTAGCTCTACTTTTTTATTGATTATATTAAAGAATATTAGGAAGATTTGTTTTTCTCTTTGAATATATTTCCTTTCATAATAAAACATTCGCTGATGATAAATTATTAGTATTATTTTGTCGATCATATTATTACTATCATATCATATCATATTATTATATTATATCATTACTGTAGTAAGGTTCTAATGTTGCTTTTTGTTAAATACAGTAGAGCATCGGGGTTTTCCGAAACAATTTTGCCCTGGGGGTGTTCGAATAATTGATTTTTCGGATAACCGATTATTTACGAAAAAAATTGTTCCATTGCCATAGGAGCAATGTGAGACAAAAAAATAATGGTATTAAACACAAAACTTTTATATTTCGTATCACACGTCTTACAGATACATACTTTACATAAAGTAGTACATCAACGTGGGCTTACAATTTAGGAAAAGAAGTCCAAAATTTTTCTTTTGTTGTAAAGCTGAGACACCTTTTTGTTTTTGTGTTTTCTGCCAAATCTCGCACACGTTTTAAAGACAGCAATTGGACAGCATCACATTCTTCTTCTTGTTCTAATCACTCCATAGACGTCTCAAGGCAGTGAAAAGCTTCCTCACTGGATGGCCATTTTTCAGCACGGTGGTCGTCGCAAGGGTTTTGGTCGTTCATGACACTAGTAATGATTTCATTGTCCGTCAATATTTGATGGCCAGAGTCATCAATTTCACATTCGAGCTAGGCTTGAATGTTTTTCTGGTCGCATGCTTCAAATCCTGAAAATTCTTTCGGACTGTCTATCTTTCTATCAGAAATATAAAATGAAATAAGGAAGATAAAAGATGTATTGTCATCAGAATTCATCTGATGGAGGGAATTTATTCCAAGATTTTGCTGGTGTAGTGTCCTTAACAACAGCCCAAGCTTTTGCTGCCACGTACAGTTGTACACATCATCCTTCAAGTTAATTTCGGTGTACACTTACTGACTTTTTTTTTTCCTTTCATATTCCTGCCGCTAGGGTAAAATACATGGCGCGCAAATTTGAATTTGCCGAGTGGAACGCTTTCAGTTAACCGATATTTCGGTTGATTGGTATTCGGATAACCGATTATTTACTGTATTATTGATCGAATTATTGTATTAAGTTCTTATTATTTACAAACTTTCCTTCAATTGACTTTCTATGGCAGGCAACAAAAGACTTCTTCGCCACTTTTATGCAGATAATTCACACCTTTTAGCAGTCGATAGTATTTACTTCATCGATTATCTTTAAAATCAATGCTAATCGTGATAATAGTTCCTTTGTTTTTATTCCTTTTTTTTCTTTGATCTGTCTATGGATCCTTTTCCAATTGCCACTGGGCGTTGTCAATGTTCAATACTCCTTTCATTGGCTTTTGTACTATCACGTAAAATTTAATCACTTATGGCTTGCGAATGTACTGCCATCGCATCGACGTAACTAGGGAAGAGTTAGGGGCTACTTAAGCTTTTCTAGAAAAATTTTGCCCCCTAGCGAAGAAAAATGACAGCTTAGTATTGTGTAAGGAACATTACTTCGGGGAATATACTGAAGATATAATAAATAAATATAATACTGTATTGAAGAAAGTACACTGTATTGAAGAATATAATCTATTGAAGAATATACTGTATTAAAGAATATAATATATTGAATAATATACTGAATTGAAGAATATAATATATTGAAGAATATACGGTATAATATAAAGTAGAGGATATATCGTATTGAAGAATATACCGTATTATCCTTGAGTTTAGCTGCCCCAATATACCAAATCCAAAAATTTTGTATGAAGAGGTGTGAATGACGTCATCTTAATTCTAAAAATATATAAAAATTAAAAATTCATTCAATTAAGCGAATTAAAAACATTAAGAGAAACTTAATTGTTCGGAATTTAAGTCCTTTTATTTAGATTTGTGTATATTTTTGCTTATGTAATCAAATATTTATTACTATGTGTTGATGTGCTAATATTAATATACATCAACACTAATTGAATAATGTAGAAAATAAATTAATGTTATTATTATTGTTCATCTAAAATGATTTAACGAAATTTTCACAAGAAGATTGAACCGAAAATAATTCATAGAATACAGTTTCCGATAAAAAAAAGGTATTAGTGATTTAATTTGGCCGTCGTTTTACAAGATTTCTGAAATACGCCCTTTTTCAACACTTCTTTATATCTCCCCAATTACAATAGAATACAATTTCTATTTCCATTCAAAAGATACAGTCTGATACACGGAGGAAACATAGTAAAACGGCGGTTATTATTCCTACTTTCATTTGCAAAATAATTTTCTTCAGTCCTAAGAAATTTTTCTCCATGTTATACTTTCTGTTTTTGAAAGCGTTCAAAGTCATTTATGCCGCAGGACTTTACAGCATGTAACACACATATACAATATAGACAGATAATGATCAAATATGATGATTTATATATGCAGGACTTTACAGCATGTAACACACATATACAATATAGACAGATAATGATCAAATATGATGATTTATATATATATATATATGTATATATTAAAATGTATAGAATATTCTTATAAAAATAATTGAATATACAAAATTTATACATATATGTACAAGCTAAAATATATACAAAATATTTACAAAAAGCTATGACCCAATTCACACAAAGACCTCACATCCTGAGTACAGACAGGATACTGGGTTTAAATTAGTTTTACGATACCTACTGTCACCATAATGATGTCAAAATGTGAACCAGATCACAGCCCCGGAAATTATAACTAATAACCAAAACTACAAATCAAATATTCTATGAGAAAACCATACTTCACAAATGACACAATCCACGTGCCCTATATACGACACTCGATCCCTACTACAGCATCGCCATTTTGAATAAGTAACTTTGTTAACTTCAAACTTACCATGGTAAATAAAATGAAAAAAAAACTGTTAGTAGCGCCATCTATCATAAAAGTTGTACCCATTTAAAATCTTTCTGATTTTATTAATAGGATACTCTAATTTCTTAAGCTCATGAATTAATTCATTAATTCTAAGGTCCATGTCACCTTTTGTAGAACAAAATAAATTTATTCTTTTTAGGTAACCACATACTATATTATTGAAGACTTTGTATGAAAGCATTGAAGAGTAATGTTGAAAATTGACAGTATTAAAGCTAAAATTTTTTGTTTTAGAAAATACATCAGTAATCAAGCTTCCATTGTAAACTTCAATATTCAGGTCTAGAAACTGTGCATGTGTGTCATAATCATTAGTCTGCACAACTTTTAAGTTATTAGGATAAAAATCCAATTTTGGGGATATTTGATTATCCTTTATTACATGCAGACAATCATCATTATATCTGAATTTCAATAATTCGCAACTGTTGGTTTTATTGTATTGTTTTTCATAGAAATCCAAATATATGTTAGCAATAATTGAAGAGCATTTGCCCTCTTGTGCAATGCCATTAACTTGTTTGAAAATCTTATCACCAATTTTAATAAAATCTTCATTAAGAATTAGATCCAGTAGTCTGTCAAATTCAAGTTTTTCGAACTTATTTCTTACACCACATTCATGAAAGATTTTTTTCATGACATTACTTAGGTCTTTTATGTCCAAAGTGTTGAGATTTTCAAAATCATGTGAAAAATACTTTTTACATTCTTACATTCTCTCAACTTTTTGATTACATCAACATTGTTATTAACAATAATAGTGTCTTTACCTGTGTATTCACTAAACATTTTGTTTAGGATTTTGAAACACATTAAATTAGGACGTTTTAACAATGTATTGGTACTACATGTTATGGTTCTAAATTTAACAGGAGCTTTATGCATTTTTGGTATAAGAAAAAGATGCGTAAATTTGCCGAAGCTGTTACCAATTTTAAGTAATTCACACTTAGCGTTTATTCTTTTTCTAATAAGGTTTTCGGGTTCATTTGTAGCTTTAAATTCATTTGAATTTTCCAAAGCATTATTTAACTCTTCATAATAAAATTTTTTGCAGATCACTGC
>QLNU02002963.1:26143-38778 GCA_006491805.2 Dysdera silvatica | reverse complement strand
AAAAGAATCCCCCCGCTCAAGGGTTAATAATCAATAAACGAAAGGCCAGGAAACGCCGTGGAGGTAATAGGAAAGACCATGAGCTGTCGTTATCCTCATCGGAAGATGAAGGAACGAGACTAATTATAGCAGAGGAGGACCAACCTCAACCCGACACTGTTATCCCAGTGGAAACCACAAATGTAATAGAGGAGGACTCGCAGAACAGCGAGAAAACCCCCAAAATAGTCCAAATAGAAAATAGCATCACCAAACCGTTCGAAAAAACTGATGCAGGGAAAAAGATATTCATCCCCCCGATCTTCATCAAAAAAATTCATTCCATTAATGAAATAAATCCCTTAATTTTTGAGGTAACAAGCAGTTACTCAATAAAAGTCGAAAGGAATGGGGATTTTAAGCTGCAGGTAGCATCTCAAATCCAATACCGTCAACTAATCAAAAATTTAACAAAATCTGGCATCCAGCACTATTGGTTTAACCTAAAAGCCGAACAAAAGATCCAATATGCAGTGGCAGGGCTTCCTAACGATTATGGAAAAGAAACCCTTCAGAAGACGCTACTAGATATAGGCTACGAGGCGAACGTACGCCAATTATCAAAAGGCTTTAA
Source organism: Dysdera silvatica (assembly GCA_006491805.2). Classification (NCBI taxonomy): domain Eukaryota; kingdom Metazoa; phylum Arthropoda; class Arachnida; order Araneae; family Dysderidae; genus Dysdera; species Dysdera silvatica. Next base: position 38,165 of record QLNU02002963.1, on the reverse strand, counting down.
CGGAGAAAGAAAACCCATCCCCATCTACCAAGTGAGCCTGCAAAAAAACGAATTCAATAGAAGTTTTCTGGACTTAAAGATAATTGACCACATAGTGGTACGAATATCCTATTTCAAAAAACCCACGGGCCCATTGCAATGCAGACGCTGCCAGGGCTTCGCCCACACGTCGTCGTGCTGCAACGCCGCGGCAAGATGTGTGAAATGCGGCGAAAACCATTACAGCAGCCAGTGTAAAAGAAGCCCATCGGATCCCTTGGTCTGTGCGAACTGTGGCGAAGGCCACACGGCAAATTTCAAGGGATGCCCCCGAAACCCCATTAACTTCAAACCCAGGCCCCCATATCGGTCACTGGGAAAGCAAACAAACAAAATCAAACCCCAACCAAACCCCCAGAGGAAGAGCATGGAAGGGAGAACTTTCTATACGAGGAAAACCGACCAAAGGTCTTATGCAGAGGCCACCAGCCCCCCCAGAGCACCGGGCGAGACGGTAAACGTGCCACTTGTCCTAACGTAGGAGGACCAGAGACCATCACGGAGCGAGATCCCCCCACCTTCCCCCACAACCCACGAGATCCCTGCGCCGAGTCAAACCCCCGACCACAACGACGAGTCAGCAAACGCAAAACAAAAATCGAATAGTATAAACGATCCTACCAGTGAAAAAATAACTGATCCAGCCGAAACTGAGCTATACAATTTCGCGTTGACTAGCAATAACCAATCCCAGCCTGACTTTGGCCCGGAGGCCCGTCAACCAATCAGAGAAATAGAGAACCGAAGCGTGGCGCAAAAAACTGCGGAGATACTGAAGATCTATGTTGATACTATGATTACACTACTGGAAAAACCCGACCCAAAAGAGTGCCAAAAAGCACTAGCAAAAGCTCTTACAGAAATTTATAACATCGTCTCCGGTGGGTGGTAACGACAATATCTTTATCTGCACTTTCGAAAATGGCAACTGCCCTCCACTCTCCCCCGAACTTAGTGATCTTTAACGTGGGTGGAATCACCCACAAAATCGATGAAGTAAGGGAATTCCTGGAAGAAATTAGTCCAGACGTCCTAATGATCAGCGAACTAAAATTGAACAAAAAAACAACAATTAAAGCCCACGGCTATACCTGTCATAGGCTAGATAGAACAGACACCTCCCAAACCACGTCAGGAGGGCTAGCCATCTTTGTAAAAACGGTCATTGACCATACCCCCGCACCACGAATAGAAACTATAAATATTGAGGCACTGGCCATCCAAATCAAAAACACCAGCATAGGAGACCTAAAATTAATCGCAATTTACAGAAGACCCAATAAAAAAATCGACCACGATGAACTGGGAAAAATATTTGAGGGAGACCTACCAACAATTGCAGCTGGTGACTGGAATGCGAAACACCCAACCTGGAATCTGGGGAATAAAAGAGGATATCAGGGTCAAGGCAGCACTCTATACAAATACTGCCTGGAAAATAAATTAGAAGTGGCGGCCCCACTCACCCCCACCCACTTTTCCCCAAACGGACTAGAGGGCGGGACCATCATCGATTTCGCAGTCACCTCCAGGCTGAACTGCGCGATGGAGGTCTCGACATTGAAATATACAATGACCTCAGACCACCTACCTGTCAAATTCCAGCTAGATTTAAATACCAGCAAAATCGGACCTCATTTGATAACGGCCACAAACTGGGAATCATACACCGAAAAATTAATAGAAATCCTACCCCCCCCACCCCCCATAGCCGACAACGTGCAAAGCCTCGAGATCCAAGTTAATCAATTCACTGAAAAAATTCAAATAGCCCTAGAATCCGCAACAAAAACTTCCCCACCAATAAATTACTACAAACTCCCCCATGATCTAAAGGACCTAATCAAGTTGAAATGGTCACATAAAAGAAAATACCAAAGAACGTGGGACCCAGAGGATAGAAGGGAATTTAATAGATTGAAATCGCTCACTAGTAAAGAGGTTAAAAAATTTAAAAACAACAAGTGGAACGAAACTATCAGTGAGCTAAGCACAACAGACAACTCCCTTTGGAGATTAAAGAAAAATCTCTGTAATAAGAAAAGCCAAATAGCCCCACTGCACGGAACCAGAGGTTTAGTTTACAGCGACTCGGAAAAAGCCGAAGTACTGGCCGACTCCTTAGAATTACAATTTCAAAATAACAACATAATGCCGGAAAACCACTTCAAAAAAGTTAAAAAAAATGTTAAAAAATTCCTAAAAAAAGTCCCACAACCATACGATCAAATGGTGGAAGGTGGGGAAATCATTAAAATAATTAAAAAACTTAAAAATAAAAAAGCCCCAGGGATTGACAAAATTAGTAATAGGGCAATAAAGGCACTCCACCCCCCCGCCCTTGATTGGCTAACAACCCTCTACAATGGCGCGCTAGATTTAGGTCACTTCCCCAACAACTGGAAAATGGCCACCGTCACCACAATATTAAAACCTGGGAAAGACGCCTGTTTCCCCCAAAATTATAGGCCAATTAGCCTGCTCCCCGTCCTCGGAAAAATATTTGAAAAGCTAATAAAAAACAGACTGAGTGACTTCCTTGATGAAAACAACATAATTGCCAATCACCAATTCGGCTTTAGAGCAAAACACTCTACCGACCAACAGCTGATCAGAGTGGTCGATCACATCAAGAATGGCTTAGCCAATGATAAAGTCACGGCAGCCGTCTTTCTTGATATTGAAAAAGCTTTTGATAAAATCTGGCACGACGGCCTAATATACAAACTAATCCAATTACAAATCCCAGAAAAAATAATCAGACTTATAAACTCCTTCTTAAAAGACAGAAAATTTGTGGTGACGGTAAACAAAACATCCTCTAGTGATCGCCCAGTAGAGGGTTCAACGCCACAGGGGAGCATACTTAGCCCCCTATTATTTAACATCTACGTCAACGACATACCAAAATTCAGTGGTGGTGGGCGTTTCCTGGCCCTATTCGCCGACGACACGGCACTAGGAGTAACGCAAAAATCCCCATCAAGGGCAATAGAAATCCTACAGGCCCATCTAAACAGACTAGAAAAATGGACCAGAAAATGGGATATAAAGGTTAACCCAACCAAAACAGAAGCAATTATGTTCTCATACAAATTCAAATGCCCCACTAGACGTAGGCCCCAAGAACTAGCACTACATTGGGGCAATGACAACATAATTTTTAATAATAAAGTTAAATACCTAGGGGTGACGATTGACAGAAAACTTAATTGGACAACCCATATAAATAACGTCCGAAGAAAAGCCGAAAAAACAGCTCATTCCCTAAACGCTTTACTGCACAGGAAAAGTCATCTGAATTTGAATAATAAACTATTATTATACAAAACTATAGTGAGACCAGCTATCACATATGCAGTGGGAGCCTGGGGAACCGCCCCAAAATACCAATTAAAAAAACTATACGGATTCGAATCCAAAATCTTAAGAAAACTCACGAAAGCACAATGGTGCATTTCAAATAAAACTATCTACAGAGATTGCCGAATCACACCACTAGAGGAGTTACTGGTAAATCTCCGAGAAAAAACCTTCGAAAGAATCGATATGCACCCAAACCCCCTTTTAACATCTAATACTCTACCAACAAGCAAATTCCTGGCCCTAAGGCCAGTTTAAAGGGTGGCTCTGTGTGTTCGCGAGCAAATCGCTTTTATGGGGCAAAATTACCCAATTCTGATAATTACAGGACAAGAAATTGTCTCAAACTTCTCACCAGTTTTCGTGGAGAAAAACTAAATATAAAAACCAAAGCCATCAGAGCCCAGCAATGAAGAGCCAATCAAAACGCGCAGAACAACTGCCGTTAGTCCAAACGCCCAGAAATGGGTACACAGGCTTGAGTGTAATTATGTATATAGTTATTAAATGATTAAAACTTGAATAAAAAAAAAAAAAATAAAAATAAATAAATAATTTAAAAAAAAAAAACTATAAAAACTCCCTATCATTTCTTCCCTTTTTTTTCTTTTTTTTTTTAAAAAACTCCTAACCTTGTGGACTTCGGTCCCTTGATTATTAAAGTTAAAATATTTCTACCCACAAACTTCCAAGGCAGAGATCAAACGATATAAATATCGTAGTGCTCAGAGTTAATACTGACTTCCAACTGTACAGCAAAGCTGTTAGGTCGGTTCTTGCCGTTACAATGGCAGATTATCAAGATTTAAGTGATTTTGAACGTGGCATTATAGACGGCACAAGAGAGATGGAACATAGCATCTCCGAGATAGCAACAAAATTTGGATTTTCACATATGACCATTTCACAGGTATACCGTGAATATCAGGAATCTGGTAAAACATCAAATTTCTGACAGCGGTGTTGCCGGAAAAAGACCTTGAAAAAAACAGGACCTTCGACGACTGATAAGAATCGTTAAACGAGATAGACGTGCAACACTTCTTCAAATTGCCGCAGATTTCAATGCTGGGGCATCAACAAGTGTCAGCGTGCAAACTGTTCAATGAACCATCATTGTTATGGGCTTTCGGAGCCGAAAACCTATTGTTGAAGTACCATTGTTGACTGCACGGCATAAAGCTTTACGCCTCGTCTGGGCCCACCAACACCGCCATTTGACTGTTGATGACTGGAAACACGTCGCTTGGTCTGACGAGTCTCGTTTCCAATTGCATCAGGCGGATGGATGAGTACGGGTACGGAGACAACCTCATGAATTCATGAACACTACATTTCAACAGGGGACTGTTCAAGCTGGTGGAGCTTCTGTGATGGTATGAGGCGTATGCAGTTGGCGTGACATGAGATTCCTGATATGTCTAGAGACCACTCTGATAGGTGATAGTTACATAAGCATCATGTCTGATCACTTACACCCATTCATGTCCACTGTGTATTCCGACGAACTTGGACAATTTCAGCATGATAATGCGACACCCCACACATCGAGAGTTTCTACCGAGTGGCTTCACGAACATTCTTCTGACTTTAGACACTTTCATTGCCACCTAAATCGCCAGACATGAACATTATCGAGCATATCTGGGATACCTTGCAACGTTCTGTTCAGAAGAGATCTCTACCTCCTTGCACTCCTATGGATTGGTGGACAGCCCTGCAGGATTTCTGGTGTGAATTGTCTCCAGGATACCTTCGGATATTAGTCTAGTCCAGACCACGTCGTGTTGCGGCACTTCTGCGTGCGCGGGTGGGGCCTACATGATATTAGGTAGGTGTACCAATTTTTCTGGCACTTCAGTGTATATCGCCTTTGTAAAAAAGACTTTAATTTAAATCCTTATAAAGTAAACAGCATTTTAATACACACCGTAAACTTTAGATTTAAATTATTCCCCAGAGAAATTAAACGCTATTTACTTAGCAATCGATGCACGGAATCTGCAATTAAAAAAGTTTATTTTTTACCTTTCTGAACTGGTCTCATCATTAATTGGGCTTCACAACGGACCTCATTTGGAAAGCAATTTATCGGAAATGGCGAACTGAGTGGACTGCCTTCGTGTATTCTCCAATGCATGACTGCGAATTTCGCTTTCAAATATAAGAAATTACAGATGCTTAAAATTCTTAGTTTCATTTAGTCGTTCTCAAATTTTTACAACCGCATCCCACCTAGCTCTGTTAGACACGTATAGGACAACTTCATATATTTTAATTAATCATATTTTCTGCTAATGTATATACACATATTCATATATATAAATGACGTATCGAAACTTCAGAATTGGGTAATCTCTATTGTTTACCATCTCCCCCACCCCACCTATCAAATAAAAAAGACATAATTTAAACATACAATATATCAATAGTTCTCAAATAACATCTACGGTTCTCAAATATTTAATCTTGCGGAAACCTTTTCCCATCACATGACAGCCATGGAACCCCTCCATAAATAATATCCAAGGAAACGCTAAAGAGCTATATATATTTATCCCTAACTGAACTTAACCTGAACCTAACCCCTACATAAACTTAGCAAGAAATCAATATGAAAAGGTAGGTAATACATTTATCTTACTACTGAGTGTTGTTTACGGTTGTGTTGTTATTGAGTATTGGTTACGGTCGTGTTGTTACCGAGTATTGGTTACAGTTGTGTTGCTACTGAGTATTGATTACGGTTAGTTAACCTACCTGCCATAACGAAGAATTATTATAAAATTTACATATTTTGGTGAAAATTTTGGCGATGTTTTACAAATTGCTTAGAGAATTCTAGGGAAGCGCAAAACACGCTTTGGGAAACACTGCACTGTATCATCAACAGCGTTGTGACGCTGACGCTTGATATACTATATATATGGAATTCAATGGACCGGGCATATCACAATAAAACTTGATCAACGATCGAAAGCTGAAATTCTCGACTTCATGACAAAAGACCTAATAGACGTCATCAGATTAGATGAGTGGATGAAATAAATAGTCAGAAGGGGTGATATGGACACGAAATATTTGCACAATACACTGGGGGAAGTGGGAAGCATTTGGAGAGACCTTCAGCTAGCAGTGAATATTATTATTACTTATTGAATATGATGATATATAAATTATAGTAAGTGTGTAATAAACTCATGTTTGTAAAAATTGCAACACCATGAAGGACTCGTCCGAATTGAATGAAATTTAATGTACAAACGACGTTTGTTGATAAAGATAAACGATTAAAATTACAAAGCAAAAAAATAATATTACATGTCGAAAATCAGTATTTGGTGAAGCCACCACGCGCTGCAATAAGTGATGCTATACGACGTGGCATGGAATCAAACATATGTTGAATGTGTGCCTGAGGAAGAGCATTCCAGGTTGCTTATATGCAACCCCGAAGTTCATCTGTAGTAGCTATGGGACGAGGATCACGAGCGAGACGCCGACCAACGAAATCCCACACATGTTCAATCGGCGACATATCCGGCGAATAGGCAGGCCAAGGAAGAAGCTGTATCTGTTGTGATGAAAAGAAGTCTTGAACATTCCTGGCAATATGTGGGCGGGCATTGTCCTGTTGAAATACAGCTCCGGGAATGCCTTGAAGGAAGGGAACAACTTCAGGGTCCAGAACTTCATTGATGTACCGGTTGCTGTTAAGATTACCCACAATTCGTAGAGGCTGACATCGTCCATGATACGCAATCACACCCCAGACCATAACGCTGGGGGTTCGTCCACTATGACGTTGGATAATGCACTCCGGAAGGTGGCGTTCACCGGTATAGCGTCTAACACAGATGCGGCCATCACTGTACCCCAAATTAAAGCGGGATTCATCAGAAAACACCACTTGTTGCCAATCAGCACGCCAGTCTCTATGTCCATGAGCCCATTGTAGCCGCAAGTGTCGATGGTTTTGCGTCAGGAGGATCCTGTATAAAGGAACTCTTGCACGCAGTCCACGGTGCAGTAGACGCCGACGAATTGATGAAGCACACAATGATACACCTGTAGCAGTGCACCAACGTTCTGCCAACTGTCCAGATGAAGCAAAACGGTCCGTCACCACCATGCGGACCAGGTGTCTATCATCCCGTGCTGACGTCACCTTTCTGCGTCCACTCCCGGATTTCTGAGTTGTCTGGTTCTCTTGAACCCACTGCTTCCACACTCGCATCACTGTGCTGCTGTTACGCCCCATACGAGCTGCTATTGCATGATAAGAAAACCCTCCTTCACGAAAACCGATCATTCGTTCCCGTTCAAACTCCGTAACTTGCTGAAATGTCGCCCTCTTTCGTCGTAGAGGCATAGTGACGTCTCATGTAACGTTTACCACTAGCAGATAACCATACACGCCCCGCTACAGCCCTCTATTTATACGAATCCATCAGCAGTTCAGAGGGCGCTGTTCAGCCCACGCACACGCGATGACTCTGAAATTCTAATCATTTGAATAGCATACCCGAATTTGCATTTCCTGAAAGTGTTAGCTAAATTACGTGATTCCTTTATGGTGTTGCAATTTTTACAAAATGAGTTATGTATAAGATTTCAGATGACCACAGAATTTTCATATCTAAACGTCTGTGTTTTATTGGTACATTTGTTTTGAATTTTGCTTTTATGAACACGCACTACTGATTTTCATATATAATTTAATAGATTTTAAAAGTAATCTTTCGACTAATATATTGTACTAGTATATAACTCAACGTACATCTAATGTATATATGTATATATAAATTATATCGTAATTTTGTGTTATGGTATTTAATGGACGTTATGTAATTTGATATATCAGGGAATGGGGGGATCAGAGTCGAGGATGTGTACATTGACATGGTGAAATATGTATATAAAAATGCAATACCATTTACCAGATACCATTTCTCCAAAACTTTTTACTTCAGCTTTACAGGTGATTTTTTCAGCTGATAAATTGGAATAAAAATAAATGGTGAACATTTAAATTATCTACGATTTCCTGATGGCATTGTTATTTTTTTTCAACGAACCCATTAGAACTCCAAGACATGGTACAGGAGCTCTCAACTAGAAGTGAAGAAGTTGGACTCAAGATGAACCTACAAAAAACTAAGATCATGTTCAATAATTTTGTAGAGGAAACAAAAATACAAGTTGACAACATTGAGCTAGAAATTGCTGATTCATATATTTACCTTGGCCAGCTGATTTCAATGGATGGCAACATTATGAAAGAACTCAACAGACGTATTAAACTTGGCTGATCAAATCAAATCCAACTTTATTCAGGCGAATTTAAAATTATTTTTGTATATAAAGTGATGATTATTTACAATTTATCAGATAGGTTAATCCGTCTAGGCAGTAGAAGGCAAAGACTTTGGGGTCTCACAAAGCCCCTGATGCCCAGTATTGTATATCATAAATGGGAGTAATAAACCCAATATACAAACTAAACATACGATAAATAAACTAAATACAATAAGATAAAAGACTTGGTTGTTTAGCAAAAGTATGGAAGGTATAAATAGAGAAAGATGTAGTGATATTATATTTCTCTATCCAATAGATGTCTGCGGATGAGTGTTTTATATTGAGCAAAAGAATAAATAGATTTAAGTGAATTAGGAAGAAGATTCCACACCCTAGGTTCAAAGAGACGGATGCGGGAGAGTCCAAGTTTCGTTCGTGAATACTCTGGTATCAGATCATTAAGATTTCTTGTAATTGGGCATGATCAGGAAAGCGCAGTGAAATGAGATCAGAATGAGTGCCATTTCATATAGTGTTAAACATGAAGATGGAAATTTTGCACGTAAATAATTTTTCGATTAATAATACATGATGATCATATGCTAATTCAGTATTTCTGGAAGTATGAATTGGATAATTTAGGAGGCGGAGGAATCTTTTTTGCAGTCTGATAAATCTAATGAGATTAGACGTAAAGTGTTTCCCCATATCAGAAGGCAATAGTAAAGGAAAGAAAAAATCATAGAATATTAAAGTTCAAGAAGAATCGAGACGGGTAAGTAGTAACTGACGTTTCTAATCACTCCAATGTTTCTACTAATTTTGTTACAAATATTGTTAACGTGAACATCTCATTTAATGTTGGATTGAAAAGTTATACCGAGAAAGTTTATATTTTCTGAGAATGGAATCATTGTATTATTTATACTGAGATTGAAATGATTAGGGTCTATATATATGCTTTTTCGGTAAAAAGGCATTTAGTCTTTGAGGTATTGAGGTGTTAGGCTTTTAAAGAAGTTAGTAAAATTCTTGATATTTTTATTAACCAAGAGATTAGTGTGTTGATTTCGATGCTTTTAAAAGAAGATACTAGTATCGTCAGCAAAACAGATACTGGAGTGCATTTGGAAGAAACAGTTTTATCCTGAAGGGGAAATTGCCTTTGTGTCTAAAAAGAAAGGTCTTCAACCAGTGTGTATTGCCAGTCCTCTCTTATGGATCAGAGACATGGAGTCTAACTGTTGGAGCAATACGAAAGTTACAGACAACACAAAGGAGCATGGAGAGGTGCATGCTTGGAATAACTAGGAGAGATCGGAAAAGGAACACTTGGGTGAGAGAGCAAACTAGAGTGGAGGACATCGATGTTAAAGTAACAAGGCTGAACTGGCGAAGGGCTAGGCATATTGCATGAAGAACTGATTAACGATGGACAACAGAAATTCTTCACTGAATCCGGGTTAACCACCGAAGACCTAGAAAACGTCCTCAAACTAGATGGGTGGATGAAATAAGAAAACAGGTTGGGGTGACGTGGAAGCGAATTGCTCAGGATAGACTTGTGTGGAAAGCATTTGGAGAGACCTTCATCCAGCAGTGGATAGATAATGGTTGAATATGATGATGATGACATCAGGGAAATCACAAGTAGGACAAACCAACGATAGACAACGTAAATTCTTCCCAAAAGAAATTTGAAGGTGAACGAAACGTCTGTAGATAAGATCGATGGACAAGATAATAAAACAGGTTAAAATAACATGGAAACATGAATTGCTTAGGATAGACACGTGGGGAGTCCTGCATCCAGCAGTAAATGAACTATGGTTGAATTTAACATTTGATGCTGAGACACACACACACAAACATACTATTCACCTACGCACAGATACATATATTAAGTTGCGATAATCTTAGCGATATGTCCATTTATTTTACAACGAAAGGCCATGATTTTCAAACTCACCTCCATAAAACTTCAATTCTCCATTTTCTGTTAATATTTGACTTCGACGATTAATTCCCATATACTAAATGAAGTCGTCAGTATGGCGTCAAACGATGGCAGCAAAATTTTTCAAAAGACCGTTTTCATTTGCCCTTGCAGTCTTAGGAAATTATTTGTAACAATTTTGAATAAAAAAACAACTATGAAGCATTTCGGAATCAACATACACTTTTTTCTTCAGACATAAGTATAGGCAGGGCCCTAAATTGTTGGATTTTTTTTTTTTCAGATTGATTTTTGATTATTCACTTTGGACCTGTATCTAAAAATATTCTAAGTAGAAGCTTACTTTTTCTGGGATATTTTGTAAAGTTAACTTCAAATTTTGAGGAGTTTAAATCTGTCATCGTGCGTAAGGGGCGCCCATTTCATACTGTGCCTATAGATTCCCCCCATTTGTCTCAATGGAACCCTGGTTACAGGTCATATGAACGCTCAACATCGTGAAAAGCAGTATTACCACCCTAAAAAATAAATATTTTATTACAATGTAAAAGGTTTTGAATATATACACTATAAAATCTATCTACTGTTATAGTCACGAGAATTCATTTTACTGAAAATATGAAATATATTATGAAAGAAGTGTTGAAAATTTAAGCTACATTTTAAAAGTTAATGTAATTTTCAACTAATCGACAAATGTCCTTTCAAGGGCTCAATATGCGTGTGAAATAAATATTTATGATCATACATATAATTGCTTTATTGGAATCTGTCCAGTTTATAACAAATACATAGATAAAATTTCTGCTTGTAAAGAAATGTCTTGTTTGCCAATTATCCAAAATCAAGTTTTCAAATTTTTTGGAGGCAGGAAAGCATATATATATATATATATATATATATATCATCATTCATCATCATCATCATTTCAGCTGTTGTCAATCCACTGCAGGATGAAGGCCTCCTCCGCATGTTTCCAACGAAGTCTATCTTGTGCTTTTTGCTGCCATTTTGGCCCAACATATTTAATAATTTCGTCGACCCATCTCGTCTTTGGCCTTTTCCTTGGGCGTGTAGTGTCCAGTGGGATCCATTCTTGGTCCATCTGTTGTCAGCTCTTCTAGCAATATGGCCTGCCCACTTCCATTTCAAATTTTTTACCTTCGCAATGATATCACAAACTTTTGTTTGATCTCTTATCCAACTGCGGGTCTGTCGATATCGTCGCGCGATTCCAAGCATCTGCCGTTCCATGTTCCTTTGTACCACTCGTAACTTTTGGATACCTTTTGCAACCAATGCCCATGTCTCACAACCATAGGTCAAGACAGGTAGGATGCATTGATCGAAAACTTTCCTCTT
>QLNU02002963.1:9489-22927 GCA_006491805.2 Dysdera silvatica | reverse complement strand
CTTCTTAATCAACAAAAGAATTAAAGACTACCTTCTTGAAGTCGAAAGCACGTCAGATCGAGCAGCGAGGCTCGTTGTTCAACTAACCCAGCGATACCAACTTCAGATAGTACAGGTATATGCACCAACATCAAGCCATACCGACGAGGAGGTTGAAGAATTTTATGAAGAAATCAAAGAGTTACACACCAAAGGGAAACAACATATCAAGCTCATCATGGGGGATTTCAATGCAAGAATTGGACAACAGGAACAAGGAGAGACATCGGTTGGTAAATACGGATATGGGGAAAGGAATGAACGTGGCGATCAACTCATCGAATTTGCAGAAGCTGAAAACCTTAGCATCATGAATTCATTTTTTAAGAAGAAACCGCAAAGAAAATGGACATGGAAACACCCAAATGGGGGAACTAGTGAAATTGACTATATCCTGGCAAACAAGAAATCAATTATTGAAGATTGCAGCGTACTGAACAGATTTAATACTGGAAGTGATCATCGAATGGTGAGATGTAAAGTGCACTTAAATACTAAATTAGAACGACAGAAGCTCATTAGGAAACAAGTAAGTAAGAGGGTGGATTTAAAGAAATTAAAAGAAAATACCGAGGCATTCAAGTTGGAATTAAAAAATCGCTTTTCTGCACTGGAAGGACTTATTGAAGAAATTGATATCTCAGAAGCAAATGAAAACATTGTTAAGACAATAGTTGAAACTGCTGGGGAAATTGGTGGTGTAACCTGTAAAAAGCACAATAGCAAATTATCTGAGAAGACGAAACAGCTCATGAAAAGGCGAAGAGATATGAAGGTGGACAATCAAAATACCAGTTCCAGGATTGAGTACATAGAACTTTGTAAAACTCTGCGCAAAAGCATGAAAGAAGACATAAGAAAATTCAACTGTGAGCTAGTAAGGAAAGCCATTGAAAATAACAAGAGCCTTAGGGTTGTTAAAGGAAGTTTATCTGTTGGGAAGAAACACATCATTGCATTAAAAGGAGAGGATGGCACCGTAACAAGAAATAGGGAAGAAATACTTAGAAGAGTTGAAGAATTCTACAAAAATCTATACGAAAGTAACAGTGGATTAAACGAAGACATTGAAATAGTCGAAGGAACAGCTCCTAAAATCTTAAAAGAAGAAGTTTCATTTGCAATAAAAAGTATGAAGAAAGGAAGAGCCCCTGGTGATGATGGTATTACATTAGATATCCTAAAAGAAGCTGGAGAATATGTAGAAGACATACTTGCAAAATTCTTTACCAAATGTCTTAACAGCGGTAACATACCAAACCAATGGGATTCTGCAACAGTAATTCTTTTGCATAAAAAAGGTGATAAAGAGGATTTGAAAAATTACCGACCAATTAGCTTGTTACCTGCTATTTATAAAATCTTCACAAAAGTGCTAACACATCGCCTGCAGAAAAAATTAGATGCAGCTCAACCAAGAGAACAAGCTGGATTTCGAAGTGGATTCAGTACAGTGGACCATATTCAAGTATTAAGAGAATTAATTGAAAGAACACATGAATATGAACTTCCATTGTGTGTTGCATTTATTGACTATGAGAAGGCCTTTGACTCTATTAAAACATCAGCAGTCATCAACTCTTTAAGATCAACAGACATTGAGGATGTGTACATTGACATGGTGAAACGTGTGTTAGTAGTGTGTATGTGAGGCAGGGAGATACCATTTCTCCAAAACTTTTTACTTCTGCTTTACAGATGATTTTTCAGCTGATAAATTGGAATAACAAGGGAATAAAAATAAATGGTGAATATTTAAATCATCTGCGGTTTGCTGATGACATTGTTATTTTTTCAACGAACCCATCAGAACTCCAAGACATGGTACAGGAGCTCTCAACTAGAAGTAAAGAAGTTGGACTCAAGATGAACCTACAAAAAACTAAGATCATGTTCAATAATTTCGTAGAGGAAACAAAAATATTATGAAGAACTTTTAACAGACATGCATTAAACTTTAACTACAGGTGCATTTGGAAGAAACAGTTTTATCCTGAAGGGGAAATTGCCTTTGTGTCTAAAAAGAAAGGTCTTCAACCAGTGTGTATTGCCAGTCCTCTCTTATGGATCAGAGACATGGAGTCTAACAGTTGGAGCAATACGAAAGTTACAGACAACGCAAAGGAGCATGGAGAGGTGCATGCTTGGAATAACTAGGAGAGATCGAAAAAGAAACACTTGGGTGAGAGAGCAAACTAGAGTAGAGGACATCATTGTTAAAGTAAAAGGGCTGAAATGGCGATGGGCTGGGCATATTGCAAGAAGAACTGATCAACGATGGACAACAGAAATTCTGAACTGGATTCCAAGAGACCACCGAAGACCTAGAAAACGTCCTCAAACTAGATGGGTGGATGAAATAAGAAAAGAGGTTGGGGTGACGTGACTTAGTTACCTAGAGGAGGATCTCTGTAGTAAGATTTAAAAGTGAACTTGAGTCCTGGATGCAGAGGTATCTTTCAGTGTTAATCCCGAGGGATAAAAATCAAGATCCAATTGATGCTCCATACCATAGCATATACAGATTATATCATTTATATATCTTCCAAAAATAGATTCATGGTATTCCTACAATTCCACTTCCAACTCGGAAAATTAGCAATTTCGGCAAAATGACTGAGTGGTGGAGACAGGACAGAATGACCGACTTAATGATATGTTAGTCATGTTTCGATAAGTCAAAACCACATTACTTTAATATATAATAGAATAAGCTTAAGCTCAACATGCAATAAAAAATTTACAAGCTTAGCTTATAAATTTTAATACAATCTTAATTTGGAACTGAAGAAAATGTTTACCCTTCTGCAAAGCGAATACCCCGATTTAACCACTTAACATTAATTGGCTTAAGGCCGGTCCTGGCCTTAAGCTTAACACATAATAAAACAAGCCCAAGTAACACGTATGGTAGAATCAGCCTAAATTTAACACGCAAAATTGCAACAGTATCGACGACTAAATCTATCATGTTACTCATAAACATATAAACTTCGAAATTTTTTAACATTCGAAGAATGGCACCACGCCTCGTGGTTATAATATTGTTTATCTCCTGATGAATACCAGCGCCTGACGGGTCGAAATGTCATTGAGTATTTTTATTAGTGTTATACGCAAAAAATACGTTGTAAATCGTATTTTTATTCGTAATATTAGTCAAGTTTAAAAATGTATGAAATGCTTAGTACATCGGTATAGTAAATTCTTGCTAACAGTAATTATCATATGCTAAAATAAAAAAGAAATACACACCAGTTTAAGGGACAAAATAAAAGCATCTTTAATATCTGTCAGATATTCATTTCACTCTTTGAAGCTTCCAGCGAGACAATATGAGAAAGAAATGAGCTCTGGATCTTCTCCAATTCTGGCGCGAGTCAGAAAAATTTAGCCTTTAAGGGTTCTATAGAAATCTTCGAATAAAAAGAGGGCAAGTGAACCTAACGAAAACTTTAGTTTCTTGGCTCTTTAAGCAAAAATTTTTACTGAGAAAAATTGAGTTAGCCGTTTATTCTGTTTGTTTTGCTTGGAGCGTACGATGATCGGTTTTCGGAGATTCACAGTGTTTGCATTTAGGAAATTTCCTTTTAAAGGAAAATCCCTTCCTAAAATTCAATTTTGAGGGAATTTTTTGACGAAAAAATTCCACAAAATAGTTCAGGTGGCTGAACAGAACAGGCAAAATACCAGGGATAGATTTTTTTATTGTTTTACACTAGGGTGTAAGGGCAGTAAACTAAATTCACGCAGCAAACTTCAAATAGTTTTTACACATCTTTTATTTTACCGTCTTCATATAGCATACATATAACTTTCTAGGTCTTATTAACTAAAACTATGAAATTTTAATATAACACTTTTCATATTGTGTTATTTTTAGTTTACTAGCGTGCAATTTTCATGTGCCCCTAAATAAAGAATGAGTATAAATATAGATGAAATTTTATTCCGAGATTTTAACCTTTGGAAAATTTTCCCATTCATGTAGAAGTGGGGATTAAAAAGTCTGCTCGTCCCAACAGCCATCTACATTTCACAAATGAGTTACAAATTTGTATATGTATACGTTCATACCTTTTAAATTTATAGTATTTATGTGCTATACTTTTTCGAATTTGCACACAATCCAAATACTGTATCTTCAGAATTTGCATAATCTCAATACTCTTGCGTAATATGACGTTACTGTTAGGTGTGTCAACGTTAATGTTAGGTATGTTGACCATAGTACTATTGATGTTTGTTCTACTGAAAAAAAGTTCTCAGTTGGTGTTTTCAATTATCCATCTGTGGTTCCGTAATGGCGTACAGGAACCTTGCCCAGTATGTTTCATGACAATGGGGAAATGATGACTTCCAATCTGATCTTGTTTGGCTTCCCATTTCCATACCCTGAGGAGGAGAAGAGATTTATGAACAGTGAATTTAATCTCAATTAAATGTACGTTCTATTAATGATTTTAAATTAATAGATACATTAATTTCTCCCACAAACGCCCCTTATGGGACCGAGAAAAATGTCATTGCACAGAAAGATACATTAATCGGAATAATACATAATAAGTAATTATGCTAACTAATATTTTAGCAGATTTCATTTTACACTTCTAGGCTTAGAACTGTCAATGATTTTTATAAATGCATTAGCCTGTTTAGGAACCTTTTTTTTTCTATTATTTATTTTAATTACATCACCTATTTTCTCCTCATGCACTTTTCAGGCTATAT
This sequence comes from Dysdera silvatica, assembly GCA_006491805.2. Classification (NCBI taxonomy): domain Eukaryota; kingdom Metazoa; phylum Arthropoda; class Arachnida; order Araneae; family Dysderidae; genus Dysdera; species Dysdera silvatica. The sequence continues at coordinate 18,157 of QLNU02002963.1, read as the reverse complement.
AAGCCCATATCTGTTTTTGAACTTGGAAACCAGCCTACAAGAAGCTTGAAATTTTTCAATTCCATATTCAGTTGCTAGATATGTGGCTTTTTCATTAAAACCGTTGTACAGGCGACTAGTCAACTGTTTTAGAACAATTAATTTTTAAATGTTTATTTGATGACGATCTGCCTCTTTGTACAGCCTCTAATATCTCTTCACGACTTTCTGAAATGCACTTTAAGAGTAAACTGGTGCAGCTGAAATTGTTTAGCTAACTTTGGTTTACTTCACCCATAATCACTTTTTCATTCTTTAATGATGCTTATCTTACCTTGAAACGCGAAAAATTTTTTGGCAGTCACTTTTAACCAGTAAAACTAAACTTAAACAAAACAACATCGTTGAACTCCTTATCTTTTATGTATAAAGGAAACATCAGTTCTAACAACAAATTCAGGCACTTGTATTCAGTGATGGAAAATTGCGAGGATCAAGACCAGACGCAGGAAAAACGAATGGGAGTCGGTAATGAGAAATATATTGTTCCTAAATTATTTGTGAGAACTACAAAATATAGTCATTGAACCGAAATTGTTGCTAATTAAAAAGACATTATTGAGATAGTTTCTGTATTTAAAAAACAGTCATTAAGCAAAGGCTTTTACAGCAAAAACGTATCTTCCATTAACCTTTTAAAAACATCTACAGCAAAATAGACTTTAAACATCCCCAGTTATTGCGGTTTCTATTATTGGGGATCCCGTGTAAAAGCCGTTTTCAATTTGCCACCAAAATCCAGAATATTTTGCCAAGAATTCTAGTTAATACGGTCTATGGTAAAAATGACGAAAACGACGCCAATTCGCTACATGAAACTGGCGCCAAAACTGTGCGCTCCGAATATGGCGATGTTTTGATTGGCAAAATTAAATGCAGTAACTGGGATATGCCATTGCAGTAAATACAATAAACGAAAATTTCGCCAAATTTTCAGCCCGTGTGAAAATAGGTTACTTTTATTTATCTCGTAATTACATTTTCCTCATCATTCATCTATTATTCTTCTACTATTATATTACTACTATTATTATATATCTATTATTATACTACTCGAAATTTTTTTTTACATACATAACCCTCCATTGAAATTTCCCCACCAACAAATGCTGTTTCCATTGCAACCGAGGAAATTCCATTGGAATGTAGCGTATATTTACCTATTTGTAGCACATATTATGTTATATATAATACATGCGTGTTTTTTGTTCGTTACAAAAACGCTTTTAAAAAGTCATTTAGATTTTGCAACTTTCTTTGCACTTAACTAATCGATCAGAAATGAAATATATATAACGGAAAACTGTAGAGACATTACTTTTGTCTTTGCTTCACCCGCAAAGAACTACAACGTTTGATTCAATTGTATATTATTTCTTTTTGTACTATTTTTTTAGACTATTTCTAAGGCTTAAAGTGGAGCAATGTAAAAATATGAAAATCGTAAATCAATATCCGAATAGCAGTTTGTTATATCAAATAGACATTTTCTTATCAATTCTGTCAAAAGGAGGCGATCCTTGTGTTGTTTTATTTACGCATTGCAAACTTCTAAATAATGTAACACAAAGAAGAACATGACATTTTCACAAAAAAAGAAAATGTTTCAAGCTCTTACATATTATATAACAAGCATAAAATCTTATCATTTAATGAAACAAAATTATCTTTTCCTCTGTTAGTTAAGTTCCATGATTTAAAACTCAACTTATTATCGAACGTATGCAATTTCTTTTTCAATTTCTCTGAAAAAACGGTGGCCAAATCATAAACAATAAGATTATAAAAAAAACTGTTTTACAACTTTCTTTCATCTCAAACCCATATTTTAAAGCCCTGGGACAATTCTGGTACTATTAAAAATGTAGGTATATGGATTTTAAATTCCAGAATCATCCTTTAACTATTCATCGCAACCCTATAATCGATAGCTTCGCCTTAGGATAAACCACGTACGAATCAAAATAATGTCTGATATTCAATACAATGCAATGCAATAACTTTATTCAGGTAAAAACATAAATCTATTTACTGTAATGGTAATTTCCCATTACATGAAAATTAAGAATCCAACCGGGCATTCTGAGATGCACCCATCGAGAATGCAAATAGAATTACTTAATTTCGTAACAAATGTGACGTCACGTTAGACGTATATAGTTGCTGTTTGTAATACGCTGTGGGCAGTCTGCAAGAGCACGAGCAAGCAATGGCTTTAGTTTATTCAAATTTTAGTTGCCGGCATGCAACTGCAAGTACCAGAGTGTATACCTGCGTGTACCAAGGGAGTTGTATAGAACTAAGACGGACAATGGATCGCTGGACCGTTATTCCTCCGGAGAAGTTAGTTGCTACCGAGTTATGCTAGCCATGCGTGATTTCCATGTAACGTTGGAGTAGAGGATTCATATGCCGGAAAGTTATTTTGCTCTTAAGAGTGAAGTTGATCGAGAAGGTGCTGTAACGAGTAAATTCTTCTACATTTTTTGAGGAATCATGCTGACAGATCATCTTTCGTGCCTAGCTGACTTGAGTAAAAACTTACCATTATTCTTCACGGTTTGCTGACTGTATGAGTTTGCTGAACGTCTACCGGCTGACCTACCTTGCGTACTGAAGCATTAAAAGTTGGGAAGTGACGATGCAATTCTCACAACGATAAGTACTTTGCTTTTCTATTTAAACCTTAGCGCTAAGGACTTGAACGTTATTTAGTGAGGAAATTTAATGGTTGTCCGAGGGTTATGTATTTTGGCAATTAAAGTTGAGTTGACTAACAGAAAAGGATTATTGTACTAGCAATATTGTAAATATTAAATAGAAGTTTATTTTAGAAATTGTATTAACTAACGTTTTGTTGTATTGGTGTTACGTTGAGGTCATAGTGTATGTTGAATTAAGCGAATAAGGGTTTTTAGATCCACATAACTCCTCACAATTCTAGCGAATTCGTAGTATAATTGCAGATAGCGGTTATGTGAAGCGACAATTAGACTTGATGGATGGGATCTATCGCTTGAAGTGACCTCTTCGTACTCCTCTGTTAAGCTAATGGCCGTGGAGCCCAGGTTAGGAGATTCGGTTAATCTTAAATTAATTGTTATTATCTGTTCAGTTATTGTCACTACTTTATAGAACTAAAAGCGTTTTACAATTCTTTCAGCAACTATACTGGTCAGGAGTGCTCCGCTCATTGACAAATTGAAGTCGCCAATTAGAGATAATTCTGTTAGAGATTAATTTATTCTGAATGGGTGTTTTGTTTGTGTTTGCTCATCTAGCCCAGGGATCTTCAACCCGCGGTCCGCCAACTCATGTAAAAAGTACAAATTGTTTCACACAAAAATAACATCCCTGCTCCCTTTGAATCTGAAATAAACATTGTATTTTATTCTGTTGGCATTTTCATATTTCATAAGAAATATTTTAAAACACTATAGAACCAAAGTAATACGAAGTTCCCCTCAATCATGTTTTACTTTAATTTTCTAGCGTATATGGACATTACGTGAAGTTTTATTGATTTACAGTGCAACAGTGGTTTTAATGCGAGTTATACCTGAAAAGTGAATTTTCTTATGTTCTTAACCAATTGCTCTGAAAATTGCTTACAATATTAAGAACTATAAAAGAAAACTTTTCGAACAGTTTTAACCTTTATAACTTAATAGGTTTTTTAGTATATAGTGTTTACTTTTTTTTTTAAGCGCTATATTTGAAAAGTTCCACGTGGTATATTTTTAAAACAAAACAAAAAAAAAACAAAACGTATTTTTTCCAAATAATCATTGAAACCATGCTTATAAATGTTACTGAACAATTATACTTTGTTTTCAATAGTTTTTGTTTAAACAAAATAAAAATTTATCTACTATTCATAAATTGTCATTTTTGCTCATTCGATTATAATAAACGCCTCCGAAAAACATCTAAAACAGCGGTCGCCAACCTTTCTGATATCACAGATCACTACACTCATAATTTTAAATGGTGCCGACCACATTTCGTGAATTTAGTGCAATATAAAGGCAAAAATTGTCATTCAGAATATGAGAATTCCTTAGAATATTATTTTTGTTTTATTATTAATAAATCATTAAAATGCACATAATGTCCAGATTTTTCTGCAGACCACCAAAATTTTCTCGCGGACCACCGGTTGGCGACCGCTGATCTGAGATATCATTCCTCATTAAAACTGCAAGTAACTTTTATTCATTATTATTGAGTAAATACGTGCGCAAAAAAATAAAATTATTCACTGAAAATTGCATCTCAAGGAATGATCATCACTTTCCCAACAGATGGCACTGAACGGAATTTTTTTGTCACAGGCGAACCCGGATGTTTCCGCACTATGCTCTGCTGCTTCGATTTCGGCGTAAAATGCAGTATCCACGTTTCATCACCAATACAATGCGGTCCAGGAAACTTTCACTCTCCTCGGCATATCATTGCAGATGATTCAGTGAAGCAATCAGATCATTCGCTTGCCTTTCATCATGTCGTCCAACTGCTTAGGTAACCAGCGACATGAAACCTTTCGGTACCCTAAGGATCCATGAACGATGTCGTAAACACTCCCATACCAAATGCCAAGCTCCCGGGAAATGTCCTTGAGGTGCACACACCGATCCGCTTTCACCATTGCATCCACGCGGGAAATGTTGTCAGTCAGCGACGAACGCGACCTCCCCGAACGCTCATTGTCATGCAAATCTTCATGGCCTTTTGTGAACTCACAACACACCTCACACTTCTCAAAGCGAGGCACTTTTCCCCATACGTGGACTGCATTTCCCTGTGGATTTCGATGGGCGTTCATCCCTTGCTCCATAGAAAACGAATCACACTTCGTTGCTCGTACGCCGTGGACGTGTGAAGCACAACCGCCATCTTCAACAACTGACAGCAGCGCCCTGCCGTGGAGCCACCGGCAGATAAGGCCGGGCCGGTCCAAGAAAGATCCACCGCTGGGAATGGATATGTTGACTTCGCATTTACAGCCGTAATTTGACTAAAAAAAAAAAATAGGGGAAAAGACTTTCTGATTCGCCCTCATATACACACAAAATTTCGTTACAGTGGGAATTAGAACATCTATCAACCCACCCCCTGTATACGCCAATGCATCTGCAAATAGCTGTTTCAAAAAATGAAGTTGATAAAATGAAAAGTTAGGATAAGAATAACTGACGTTCTCTTTGTAAACACTCTTAGCAGTGGCGTAGGCAGAAAGTTCATAAGGGGGGGTTATAGGCTTAATGGGAGGGGTTATAGAATTGTTTGTTGTTTGTTTGGATTTTTATGGCGCAAGAGCATCTGGACTATACTGCGCCAAGTTACAGAATTACAACTTATCCAAAAAATTTCATTGCGATGGGGGTTACAACACCCAACCACCTCCCCATCCTGCCTATGCCTCTAACTCTTAGGGTTGCAATATCAAATAAGACCGGATATTGACAGGATTGTTAAAAATAAGCAGTGCCAAAAATCTCGCTAAAAGATTTGATTTCGCTTTACATATTAACTAAAAGTGTTGTAATTTTTTTTCGTCCATACTTTTTATATTGTAATATACACTGAAGTGCCAGAAAAACTGGTACAGGCGTGCGTATGCAAATAACGGAGCTTTGCAACCAATCAGCGTAACGCGATGCGGTCGGCAGCACCTATATAAGACAAGAGATGTCTGGCAAAGCTGTTAGATCGGTTCTTGCCGCTACAATGGCAGGTTATAAAGATTTAAGTAATTTTGAACGTGGCGTTATAGTCGGCACAAGAGAGATGGGACATAGCATCTCCGAGATAGCGACAAAATTTGGATTTTCGTGTACTACCATTTCACGGCTATACCGTGATATCAGGAATCCGGTAAAACATCAAATCTCCAACAGCGGTGCGGCCGGAAAAAGACCTTAAAAGAACGGGACCTTCGACGACTGACGAGAATCGTTAAACGAGATAGACGTGCAACAGTTCCTCAAATTGCCGCGGATTTTAATGCTGGGCCACAACAAGTGTCAGCATGCGAACTGTTCAACGAACCATCATTGATATGGGATTTCGGAGCCGAAGGCCCACTCGTGTACCATTGTTGACTGCACGGCACAAAGCTTTACGCCTCGTCTGGGCCCGCCAACACCGCCATTGGACTGTTGATGACTGGAAACACGTTGCCTGGCCTCAGGAGTCTCGTTTCCAATTGCATCAGGCGGATGGACGTGTACGGATATGAAGACAACCTCATGAATCCATGGACCCTACATGTCAACAGGGGACTGTTCAAGCTGGTGGAGCTTCTGTGATGGTATGGGGCGTGTGCAGTTGGCGTGATATGGGATCCCTGATATGTCTAGAGACAACTCTGACAGGTGACAAGTACGTAAGCATCATGTCCGATCACCTACACCCATTCATGTCCATTGTGCATTCCGACGGACTTGGACAATTTCAGCATGATAATGCGACACCCCACACATCGAGAGTTGCTACCGAGTGGCTCCAGGAACACTCTTCTGACTTTAGACACTTCCATTGGCCACCTAAATCGCCAGACATAAACATTATCAAGCATATCTGGGATGCCTTGCAACGTGCTGTTCAGAAAACATTTCCACCACTTCTATGGATTTGTGGACTGCTCTGCAGGATTCCTGGTGAGAATTGTCTCCAAGATACCTTCAGACATTATTCGAGTCCATGCTACGTCATTTTGTGGCACATCTGCGTGCCCGGGGCGAGGGCTAGGCGGCATTATGTATGTGTACCGGTTTTTCTGGCATTTCAGTGTATATATCTAGTCCCAGAGACGGATCCAGAAAATATTTTTAGGTGGGCAAACAAAACTAATATAGACCTAAGGAAAACATATCAATAAAGGCTGATCCAGTGGGGGAGTGGGGTGCAATCCCCGAGCTGCCTTTGTTCAGACTTAATATTGCTGATGCAGTAGTGCGGCCAGTGGCCTGCAAGAATAAGCAAAATTGGCCCTTGGACAGAAAAAGGTTGAAGACTCCTAGTCTAGCCCATAAATTGATAATATTTATGCAATGTCTTATGGTTTAACCGAATTCTAAGTCGAGATAGGAATGTGTTACATTGTTACATAGTGCATACATGTATAGTTTGGGTTTACAGATTATCTACCTGGGTAACAATGGGGAAAATCCAAGAGGTCTGGCGGGGCCCATTCTGCCCAAAATGAGGAAATGATATTTGAAAACATATATATACAGGGTGTTGAGTAGCCCTCGGATTATAACCACACAGCGGTATTCTTGAGACAAGTTTGAGATATAAAAGTGGTATTCATTTTGGTGACAGGTCAATACTTTTTGGGATATTCGCCAAAAATATCCACCCAGTGAGGGAGCTGTCTGTATCTTTTACCACTTTCGCAGTTTAGTTTAAGACGAATTACAGAAAATTTGTTTCTGTATGGGCGGGGTGTAAATTACTAGGCACTTTAACTTGTAATTGAATTTCAAAAGAGAAACGCATGCGCAGTTTGTTCGCTTTTCAGTCACTGGAACAGATTTCACGTTAGGACTACTGATTTGAGTATCATAACCGTCCAACAAAACCAGCGCCTCCTTTTGAGTAAAATCTATTCAATTGGCTCTAAAAAACACCTACGCGCGTGTTTCGCTTTTGAAATTAAATTACCAATTGAACTGCCTAGTGCTTTACACCACACCCATGCAGAAACAATTTTCTGTAATTCATCCTGAACTAACCAGCGAAGGTGTTTAGCCATGCAGATAGCTTCCTCATTGGATGGACGTTATTGACAAAGATCGCAAAAATTATAGACTCGTCACCAAAATGACCATATCTTTATCTCAAAATTGCCACAAAAATACCGCTGTGTGGTTATTATCCCAGGGTTAGTGAACATCCTATATATATGGCCTGCAAAAGGGTTGCTGGTATCTAACTGGAAGGAGACCCACACGCTGAACGTATGTGACGATGTGTGGAACCGGCCAGGCCAGTAACCTAGTGTCCTACCCCGCCTTCAAGTGGTGCAGGCTGAGCTTTCTATTTATGTGGCAAATTAATATTTGCTACACGGATAGAAAGGCGGAAGGGGAGGGCTAATTCACCAACCCGTCTAGCCAGCGTGGTGAAATTATGGCTAATTCCTCCATTATGTTGACACACCAGAAACCATGGCCCCTAGTCTCCAGGTGCTGGAGTGCTCCTGATCAAGGCAGCGGTCAGTGTGGCATGAAAGCAGGGGGTGCTAAGAATCACTGGAATGGCCCAGGCTGCCGTTTGTTATTGACCTTGGCAACGTATAATGGACGATCCCTTGCTTCTGAAGCAAAACTTCAGGAATTGGAAGAAGAACTTGACAAGATCAAATGGGACATTGTAGGACTCAGTGAAGTTAGAAGAAAAGGTGAAGAGTTGGTGGAACTTAAAAGTGGACATTTGTTTTATTATAGAGGAACGGAAACTGGAAGAACAAGTGGTGTTGGCTTCTTAATCAACAAAAGAATTAAAGACTGTCTTCTGGAAGTTGAAAGTACATCAGATCGAGCAGCGAGGCTTGTTGTTCAACTAACCCAGCGATACCAACTTCAAATAGTACAGGTATATGCACCAACATCAAGTCATA
>QLNU02002953.1:0-17752 GCA_006491805.2 Dysdera silvatica | reverse complement strand
TTTATTTAGGCAGCAACATGAACAACAAAAATTATACATTGGGATTACAAATTAATGTTAGTTTAAGTTAATTATAAGAACAAAGACATATCTACATTAACATTATACGAAAATATAGATGCATAAAATTAACTACAAAAATATAAATACATCAAATTTAATTAAAAAAAATATCAATACATTAATTAATATACTGTGAAATAAAATTTTGTCCATGTCTGCCTGGGTAGCGCAGGTAAAGACGTAGTCTGACAAAGCCCGCACCACCCAGGAGATACCAGATAGCCAAAGCAGCCCCATGGGATATCACTGCGCAAACATCAGCGAAAATTAAATTGAGTATGCGATTGATTAAATAGAATTAGTAAGGAGGATCCGGATTAAAGACTTAAACTTAGAATAGGAATTTATCTCTTTTATATTAGAAGGCAGCCGATTCCACAATTTAGGACCTGAAGAACCCACTCTGTGGTAACCCAGCTCCAGACGAGAAAATTGAGGTCTGTAGTTACGTCTACTTGTTGTTGGATAGTTATGTGTAGGTTGCTGTAAATCAATTGGAATAGATAGACTAGCATTTTTAATTTTTTAAACATTAATAACAAAATTTTATAATTTAAAAGTTGATTAAAAGTTAATAAATTGAATCTTTGCGGAACCTCACGGATCGACATTGGTTGTGGTAATTTATGGTTAATAATATTGAAGAATTTATTTTGTAATGACTAAATTCTACTTTGGTTAGCCTGTGAAGTGTATCCCCAGACCGATAAACAATAAAAAAGATGAGAAAAAATAAAAGAATAATATAGATTGATCAAAAATTTTATAGGTATATAAATACTAATGTTGCGCAATATTCCCAAAATCTAACAATTTTTAAGCACAATAGGTTAATGTGTGTATCCCATTTTAAATTGGCTTGAATAGTAACTCCAAGGAATTTCGTCTCCTGGGATAACGGAACTATATCGTTATCTATTTTTATGGTATTACACAAGTAGTTGTTTTTGCTATGTTTATTTGAAAACAGGATATATATATATTTTTTTTTTATTAAGTGAAAGATAGTTATCTCTAACATATTTTATATATATATATCAATATCATTATTTACAAGTGAAAACAGCACATCAAGATTCCTTTCCCTATAAAAGATGCTTGTGTCGTCGGCAAAGCATAGAACTCTAGATCGAGTTGGCAGAAAAAAAAGATCATTAATATAAAAAATAAAAAGCAAAGGTCCCAATGTCGACCCCTGAGGAACCCCACATAGAGGTGATCTGGCGATAGATTGATTTTCGTTTATTTGCACATATTGAGATCTTCCCAAAAGGTAATTTCTGAAAAGAAGATTTTGCTTTCCGCGTATACCTGCCAATTGTAATTTATATAAAAGTCTATCATAGTTAATGGTATCAAATGCCCGTGACAAATCAAAAAAAATTCCAATTGATGAGTCACCACCGTCCAAAGCCGAATATATGAAGTCTGTTGCCGTTAACAATACTTGTTCAGTAGATTTATTTTTAGTAAAACCGAATTGATTTTCCTGTATGATGTGGTTATGTTCAAAGTATTTTAATAATCTATTATAAATGAGTTTTTCAAGTATTTTTGTAAACACCGATAATATTGATATCGGTCTATAATTAGCAACGTCAGTATATGAACCCTTTTTATGAATCGGAACAACCCTTGCCGTCTTAAATTCCGGCGGAATCTCACCAGTGGAAAAGATTAGATTAAAGATGTGGGTTAAAGGCCCTGAAATCTCATGAGCACAATATTTAATGGGAACTGGATGAAAGTTATCTGGGCCTGGTCCTTTATTAGCACTAAGATTATTAATTAGTCGAATTGTCTCAAGTTCAGTGACCCCATCCAAGAAAAAGGAATTAGCGATATTATAATCATGGCATCTTTGGAATACATTATTAAATTTACTAGATAAAGAGTAAGGGAATTCAATGAAATATTCATTGAATGTATTAGAAATCTGTGATATGTTAGTAATCGTTCTATGAGGAGTTATTAGTTTATCAATTTCTCTTGTTCTGGATTTTGATCTTCCCATAAGTTCATTTATTTCTGACCATGTTTTCCTATTATTCATATTACATAGTGTCGAAAAATATGCCTGTTTCGCACTGGAGTTTAACTTTTTCTAAGTCCTGGGACCACAGTTTACGAAATTTTGATAATTCATCAGAGACATTAGGCACCTGTTGGTCTAGTTCCCTGTTCGATAGATGGCCAGGTGAAGAACTGGTGGACGTTTGATGTTTTCTTCTGGTATTCATAGTCACAGCAAGGCGAAGAAGTTAGTGTCTCGCACTCCCACGATTATTCGTTGTAGCACAGGGTTAAAATATAAATCAAGTAAAATCAAAAGAAAAACATTATTCAATACAGGCAAAAACGAATCACGGCGCGCCCATAGCACCTTTTAGAGTTGGAAACGAGAGCGTAAATTCATGCGACCGATGGCTCACACTGGCGGCGAAAAGAAACTTTAAAAAGGACTTTACACCCACAGATCAAAAGAGATATACAAAGTTTTTGCGGAATTTCATATGATCTTTATTTATGGTTTCTCCTTTTAGACACCAAATAAATATTCCACTATTATCACCACTACCAATGCATACTTTTGACTCATCAATAAATGCCACTGTGCTTCAGTCAGAACAGTCCAAATTTTCCTCCATTTTGCCCATTTTAATCTAGCTTGTTTATGTTTTTTTGTAAGTTTAGGTTTAACTGACTTTACAAAAGCGAAAACCTATTCCACACAGATGATTTCTAACTGTTTCATCACTAACGTTATCTTTAAATATCTTTTCCATTAATCATTTATTTGCTTTGACGTCGAAAATTGCATACTTTTACATATTTTCCTTAGAGTTTGATCCTGACGTATAGAAGTTCCACAAGGACAGACACAGCGATGAACGTTTATCATGTTTTTCATTTCTTTATAAATATATTTATATTTTCTTTATCTTATTCTTTCCTTCTTTTTTCTTTTCTATCTTATTCTTTCGTTTCTTATTATTTATATTTTCGTTTTCTTTTTCCAGATTTTTGAAACGGCGGATTGAAAACAAGAAAACGTTTTTGCAACTTCTCATGAAGTTTTTCCTACCGCTAACCATTTAATTATTCCGTTCTGAAGTTGAAGTGTGAGTTCTTTTATCAGTGGCTATTTTCCTTCGTCAGCTAACGATATGAAATCAAATTATGCTCGTTTTATATGTACACCTTCGCACGGAATTATAGCATGAATATTACATAATCATAACATCATTTGCTCACTTAGAATTTGCATAAACAAGCCTTTGATTTCATACTTTTTTCTCACAATGTTGTTAGTTAAAATTAAATAATTTCAAAAATACTGCTAATTTAAATGATATTTTCACATGTAACTTTCAGAAACAATGTATATTTTTGAAAATACACCAACTCGGTTTAATAAATTTATTTTCTTTAAAATACCTTATTGATTTTTGTGAAAATTTGTAGACACAAGGTGTTGCTTCCAGACATTTTTCCAGGGGTTGTATATATACTTAATATAAAACCATTAATATAGTGTCCTAAAAACCCCTGCACATTTAAAGCTCAATATATCATGTTTATGTGTGAACTTTATTACAGTTCGTGGCAAGTATATTCATCGTTCGTTTGGACACCCAATATTGACGAGTGGATGACCCATTATGCGCACATTTGTATATCATATCTACCAAAATGTGCTGCTTCAAACTATTTTTTTTTTATTCTCCTGGGCTGAACTGTAAATTCTATTAAGGCTCTAAAAACCAGTAATAATAGCTTAGATTGAAATAAATGTAAATATGTAATTCATAGTTTATAAACCCTGTAATTCTTTGAGCTAAATTCTAAACACTCTACTTTGTGTGATCGGACATTTCACTTCTCCTTATCTATGTCACAGCGATTACAATCTATCAGAAGAATGTAAGAAAAGGTTACAACGTAAACTGTTTAATGGTTACACATTTCACTAATCAATAGAAGAAAAAATTATGCAAAATTTTTATGGTGCAGTTCTTTTACAAAGCGTTATAACAGCAACGTCACTAATAGCTATTTCGATAGCCCTCTACTGCTATCATCGTCAGAGCGAAATGGCGGCTTCTGTTTATGTCCGTGCTGTTGATCGGTGTTGCCATCACGTCGGTTGGAAACTTAATTGGGTGGAGAAGTTAAGCGTATTTGTGGTGTCGTCTCTAGCCGTGAAACGAAAAAGATTTTTCTATGTGGGTGAGATCACTAAGTCACTAAGGAGTTCATCATTAACTGAAACGTTGATGTTTGATAGAACATGAAACGCTTCAATAAAAAAGTAGTTCTATATGCTACCTTTGAACAAAGTGTTTCAGAAGAACAAGTTCACTAAAAAAAAACTAATAGAAAGATCAAAGAATGTGACTAACTCTAAAATGATAATAATTATACAATAAAATTAGGATAAATACGAAATTTAATATGCAACATCTCAAATATTTGAGCAACGTAAACTTTACAAAATTTTGTTTCCGAAATAAACGCATTTCTTTACAGGTTATTTATTTTACTGTAAAGAAAATAAATTTAAAAAATATTTAAAATAATTTCTAAATATTGCTTATTTACTAATTTCCAAAAGGAAAGAATTTAGGAGAAACGTTTTCAACTTCACGCCAGAAAAAGAACTCATTTAAAAACGGCAACGTCCCGAATCTTTAGCTAGCGTCCATTTGTGCTCGGGAGTAAATGTTTTCTTATCTATCCAGGGAAATTTTCTCTTGCTAATTGGATGAAGCGAAACGATCCACCATTTGTTGTGACCAAACTTTAAGTGAAAAGCATCATTATTTGCGAGAAAACGATCTTCCTAAAACTCTGAGTTTTCGTTTAGTGTAGAGCACTTCATTCATAGACCGATGTAAAGAAACACAGCTTAACGCGAAAAGTTGGCAAAAGTACTTGAAAAGTTGCAACAAAACAAACTATAATTATCCCTCATATGTAGAGTATTTTGGTTAATATATTTCTAAAGAGGATATTTTTCTTTTAATGCATATAATGAATGCGTGGTATTTTCCTTTGGAACATAAATAAAAATTGTAAAATACACAATGTACCCTCGATTTTTCGAACTTATACAAGACCCATAAAAAAATTCATAAATGAGAATAAACATTAGTTCTATAGGATGACTTTTGGGACTATAAAAATAGTTCGGAAAAACTTTAAATTTACTATACATTATAGAGCTTTGCGGGATATTCCGCCGCGTCTGTTTATTCAAAACACTTAACGTTTTACTCCGTTCTATGCGGAGAGTCCTCAGAAGCAACAGCCGACCAAGTTTCCCTCTGCAAATATGCAAGACCTTCGCTTGGTTGCTCGGCAGAAAATGCTGCTTCTTAGAATTTTCCACGTAGAATGGAGTGAAACGTTGTGTGTGTGTGTGTTTTTAATAAACAGACGCGGCGGAATATGCCCCAAAGCTCTATATTGTATATTAACAGACGCAATGAAAGTCTTCGTGAATGCATAAATATACTATTTGTTTTTATGCTTACCATAATATATTGCTAGTTATTATTATTCTCATTCAAATCGTCCATAATTTGAAATTATTTTTGAGCATATTTTAAATATGATTACATTGATATTTAAAATAAAATTTTATTATAATAAAATTTAAACTTTTAAAGTAAACAGAATCTATTGAACAATGATGCTTACTCCGCTTTTGCTAGATTATTCATATTTCGTTTGCATATTTTTGTATTATATTTCGTTATGAAAATTGGAAATAACCTATGCATTGTATTCCATATGAAGGCTAACTAATAATTTTAATCTATTTTAATAGCATATTTCAATGTCTCAAAGAGTCGTTAGGGAACAAATTGGAATCTTTAAAGATTAGCCACTAATAACGTTCGTTAGCGTCATTACGTTGCCCATAATGGCTTGGCTGAAACAACTCCAAATCAAATTATTTGACATTATAGTAAAAGCAGCTTACAGCGATATACGATCATTAAAGATGGTTTTTTTTGAATTTCTAATGTTGAAAACAAAGCATTTTTGTTAAGAGACATGTTTTTTCGTAATAAAGATCGAGTTTTTCTAATGACTTTACGTATATTCAATATTAATTCCAATTTAAGATTACTATTTAAAGAAGGAAGATATCAAAATAGATTATTGCCTTTAATGCCTGCTGTGCGTTTCAGTTCGCAATAAACGCAATTTTTAACTTACTGTAATAAGAGTAATTAATAAAATTTGATCGTACAAAATATAATAGGCGTTAATATAAAATAAAGCATTGCGTTATTTCTAATAGGTTTTTAACAAATAGTATCTAAATATTATCTCCAAGTATCGAATGCTAATATGATTGCCATCCAACAACTGCTATAAGCGACCTTCCAAATTGAACAAATAAAAAAAAAATTACAACCACGCCGATCATTGAAAAAATACGAGAAAGTTTGTATTTTAAATGAGGAGGCCTGAAGCACAGAGATGTAAATGGCAAAAAGTTTTTAAAGAATATTTCTAATAAAATATTATTTAATAAATAATAAAAATAATTATTTTTTTTAGATAAATAATGTTTAAAAAGTTAAAAACACTGACTCCACATGCTTCTATCATTAGCTCAGATAAAAAGAAGTTCTAAAATGATAAATTCATTGTCACTTTCACCTTTAAAAAAAACTCAAAAACTTTTAAACCAATGTTTCTGGAAATGTGTTCCACGGAACTACTACGTTCTGCAAGTAATTAATTAAACATCGCAGAAAATTTCAAAGTTAATGGAAATTTCCAAGAAAAATTGTAAATTCTGAAATTTTCTTCCATAATTATGGAAGAAAATTTCAGAATTTACTTCTCAGATAGACAACTCATCACAGGCAATGTCTTGTAGCAATGGAAAAATATTGCGTAGCTTTTTACACTGATCCATTGATAACTTTTAGGTTCATGTCCTAGCAGATAAATAGTAGCCCTATATGTTTCCCTTGAATATTTTTAGAGGTGTTCTCTTGTAGGTATTAGAGATGAGTTTGAGCTCATTTTTCGAGGTCCAAGCATAAAAACTTGCAATCTAAGCCAGTCTGAGCTCGATGTTTCAAATACAACTTTAATTCATTGATGTGAGATTTAAATTTATAAAAATAGTTGTTAAACTGCACTATCTAATTTCCTTCGAATTTTCATATACACGTATTTCTACAATCCTCAAAACAAATCATGTAGTGGTATTCCTTGGCAAATTTCGATATATAAAATTCGGTTTTGGGATTCTGTTGCATCCGTCTTACGAGCCGGGGCTCACCCGATCCCAACAGCTATGAGTTGTAGAGCTCGAGTCCGTTTCAGTCCTGGGCTCGGCTAAGGTCATCTCATCTCTACTACATATATGGTAAGAAAAAATTCCGTACGATTAAACATCTGAGCACCACTGCTGAACTGCATCAACTTTGAACGTTTTCTTGAAAACGACTTCATCATTTTCACCTCCTTACTTCGAGCCTACTCAGTAGATAAAATACCTTGTTTCAAATGACAATTCTCCAGCTGTTTGAAGTCCAATCACATCAAGAACACCAATCGTACGTTCACAAACAAGATTTTGAAAAATCGGCCATTGCAAAACACTTATGGAAACATGGCCATCGTTTCTGTTTTGCCGATGCAAAAATAATTGAAAAAGTCCGTTCACCCTCAGAACTTAATTTTTTCGAGGCCTTTCATACCTTCAGTAATTCCGGTACAATGGTCAACGAGCTGTTTGAGAACAATTTTTTCCCCACTTGTTACAAACCTCTCTTTCAACCAACATAATTTCTTCTTCCAACAATAATTGTTCTTTTTCTGTTTACTTAGCATCCTGCATAATAGATGGCGACACAAATCAGGCAATTTGATATGTTGCCTTTTTCGCTTTTTTCAGTTTTTCGTTTCTGATTCAGTGGCAACAAATCAGTTTGGACAAATTTTCTGACGATGATGGGCGCTTGATCTTCCACCGAAACAATTGTAGAAATGTATCTCCAGCTTAAATTAAACTGCGTTTGTGTGTAATTTGTTTTTAAATATTTTTGAAGTCTATTAGAAAACTATATTTTCTTTCATAGTAAGCCAAAAGCTAGTACATAACTATAATTCTTTACTAGACCTTGAATTTTGAGCCCACATACAGGGACAACTCGAGGTCGATTTTGAACCAGGGCTGGCTGGCACGGATTACTTTTTGGCACTCTCTCCACCGTAAACAGAAGATTTTTCCAGATGCATAGTGAGCCATATACCCTGTAAAAGTGGCCAAAAGCCCAAAAGAATTTCTGTAAAGATGTCTCTAAAATTTTTTCTAACTTATCTCTTTTTAAAGAGAGTTTCTACTATTGGGTCAATCAAAAAAATGTAAACTTAACTTCAGTTTGGCGCTCTCATTCAAACGGGGCCCCGGGCGGCCGCCAGATTCTCCCTTCCCTTAAGCCGCCGCTGCACATATACATTTATTACATAAAGAACATCTATGGGTAAACACGCACTCCCATTAGAAAGTTTGAGAAGGGTCTTCTGTCTAAGCATTATTTTTGAAAATAGCAAATATCACTGACATCTATTTATATCTTTTAGCTAGAAAAAAAATTAAATTATTCGTATCCGGAGCACAGTTTTTTGAAAGCATATTAAAAACATTATGCGAGAAACGGAACGTTGCAATCTACAAATCCTTGAGCACATTTACTTCGGAGGTATTTTGGAATTGAAATCTACGTTAAGGTAAAAAAGGTAAACAACCACTTCTTATTCCAACTATGTCAGAATATTTTTACGAATTATTAACATAATAAAATTTACATGTAACGATTTTTCGAAATTGAATACGAAATTTCGAATTTTTTTATTACAATGCTTTTCGAGCTTCGGTGAACCAAAACTGTGTTTGGGGATTTTAGCGATGGAAACACTTCAGCTTACACTTTGCTTTGGAGCGTGACTTCACTGACATGAGGTGACGCGACTCTTTTCTCATTTTTATGATATATTGGAAATCGTATCGAAAAATTTCAGAAGTTCACATGAAGAAAAACTACCGTCTCTCCATCGAAAATGGATTTATCGAATTGGCCAAGTTTATTCCAAGTAAATAGGTTATCAGCAGAGAAAGTAAGTATGCAAAAAAGAAGCGCTTCCAAAGTTCCAATCCGTATTTGAAAAAGCAATGGATTTTGTGTTCCTCATTTACCATGAGTACGACCTACGTTGCAGATAGTAAAACTGCTTGTTCTCTATAAAACACGATGTACTCTAAGACTGTGATTTTTTTTATTAATACCTGGGTTCACAGGTGATAAAGGATTCAGTAACTACACGTGATAAAATAATTTTTTCCTTCTGGTGTCTCATTAAAGGAGTTTACGGCTGAGGGTGTGAGAACTAAGAAAAAGAGGCATCGATAAATAACACTTTGGTGTAATGGTAAGTTTCTAAATAGGCATACAAGGCCCATGCCTATGGATAGCACTCGTTGGGGGCGGCAGCTGAGTGTCCAAAAATAAATTATTATTTTTCATAATTTATTAGTAATATATTATTTGTCATTATATATTATTGGTTATTATATATTATTAGTCATTATATATTACTGGTTATTAATTATACATTATTCGTTATTATATATTATTAGCGGGTTTCAATAGATATTCAACCCGCTATTGCTTTTGGTTTTTCTGTCTGCCTGTCTGTCTGTCTGTAAGCAATAAAAAGGGTAAGGTAACGGTCTTCCGTAAATGCAATAATGGTGAATATTGTTAACGTTGAAAACCTACAGAGTTACTTGAGCATTAGAGAGTTGCGGATTTGAGAGCTGCGGATTAGAAAATTGTGGATTAAAGAGCTGTAGATTAGAGCATTGTGGATTAGAGAGTTGCGAATAAGAGAGTTGCAGATTAATGTTAATTGAAACCTTCTAAATTTAAATATCGACTTTAGACGATTTTCTTTCACTGGCTTGTTACTCATTACATATAAAATCAGTAGTTAAAATATTAATTTGAATAAGTAAGTGAACAATTATTTTCGCACACAAAAAATTAAGAGTAGCAAATATACGCGCGTGTATTTTTTCAGAAATGCGATTTTTTTTTCTTTATAAGCGAGAAAGCGGGCTGCAATTTTCCAAATGTGCTACTGATCTATTGATTATTTTAACGGAAACAACCAAGGCACTTACTGATTACTGCAAAAACGAAATCATACATACAAACAACGTCAGATAATTATGGATCGAATTAAATTTTTAAATCTATCATTAATGGATACCCTCAAACAATTTTATAGATTATAAACGATACGGAGGTAATCCGAAAGAAATTACATATTCTCTAGATTTCCGAATATCAAAACAAATTATCACCTCTATCTTCAATAGCAAATAATCCTGTGGCTACATTTACGGGCACCTTAACCTGTTCGGGGGCTTTGAGTTTGATCATTTTTGTGGCCCTTTTCGTACTAAATTTTAATTTGTTTTCCATAAGAATGCATATAAATATATAATAAACAAATTTCGACAATTCATTGCCCCTGTTTAGATTGGGGCCTTGGACCCGGGCCCGGTTTGCCCACTTGTTAAGGCATCACTGGCTACAGTAAAGAGAAAACTGTTTAGAAATATTCTCAGCTAGTCATCCATGGTTCTTCTCAAAGCTAGCAATTTTCAAAAAAGGCTGGGAAATAAGGAAAACAAAGCAGTAATAATTATAAAATTTGAATTTCAATTGTCAATGAAAATAGGAATTGCTTTTACGAATGGCTGCGAAAAAAGTTTCAATAGAAATAAGAATATCCACTCTCTATGCATATAAATCGCTTACGCATTGCGCTTTCCTAGACTAATTTGGTCCTTCTCTATGGATTGAAAACTTAATACGACAATAAATTGGGACTAGCCGTTGGCATCACAGTTTGTGTTTACATAATATTTAATTAATTAGATGAACAATTTTCATGTAGTATACAAGCTGAACGTCATTCACTTGAAGGATAAAATAATACTTGTATTCAGTGTGGTGTCTTGCGAAATATACAGAAGCATCTGATATGAAATATAAACATTGCATTGATAATTATAAAGTAAGTTAACATCGATTGTAATATGAAAAAATTGACTGAAATCACTAGATTCATTCGATTGACCAGTTTAGGCGTAGAAATGATAAATTACAAGTTATGAAACATGCTTTATAATGAGTAGGTTAGTTTGACAAGAACACGTTTACAGCTCAGATGTAATCATGATCCTTTATGGCGCAAGGACAAAAGAAAAAAGGATCAGAACAGCCTAGAAATTGAGATCTGAATTGAATCCTAGTGTTATTCATCATCTATATCAGTTTTACAGACTGTTTAATGGAATAAATAAACAATTTGCATGTAATTTAAACGAACTGAGCGTCATTCATTTGAAAGATAAACTAGTAGTCAATGTAGTCAATAGCATTATCGGAATCTCCGTCAGTCTCAGAACACAAATTCAAATCAATTTTTTCATTAATGGAGTTTTTCAACTTTTCTAAGTCCTGGGACCACAGTTTACGAAATTTTGATAATTCATCAGAGACATTACGCACCTGTTGGTCTAGCTCCCTGTTCGATAGGTGGCCAGGTGAAGAACTGGTGGACGTTTGATGTTTTCTTCTGGTATTCATAGTCACGGCAAGGCGAAGAAGTCAGTGTCTCGCACTCCCACGATTATTCGTTGTAGCACAGGGTTAAAATATAAATCAAGTAAAATCAAAAGAAAAACATTATTCAATACAGGCAAAAACGAATCACGGCGCGCCCATAGTACCTTTTAGAGTTGGAAACGAGAGCTTAAATTCATGCGACCGATGGGTTTGGCCACCTGGCGGCGAAAAGAAACTTAAAAGGACTTACACCCACAGATCAAAAGAGATATACAAAGTTTTTGCGGAATTTCATATGATCTTTATTTATGGTTTCTCCTTTTAGACACCAAATAAATATTCCACTATTATCACCACTACCAATGCATACTTTTGACTCATCAATAAATGCCACTGTGCTTCAGTCAGAACAGTCCAAATTTTCCTCCATTTTGCCCATTTTAATCTAGCTTGTTTATGTTTTTTTGTAAGTTTAGGTTTAACTGACTTTACAAAAGCGAAAACCTATTCCACACAGATGATTTCTAACTGTTTCATCACTAACGTTATCTTTAAATATCTTTTCCATTAATCATTTATTTGCTTTGACGTCGAAAATTGCATACTTTTACATATTTTCCTTAGAGTTTGATCCTGACGTATAGAAGTTCCACAAGGACAGACACAGCGATGAACGTTTATCATGTTTTTCATTTCTTTATAAATATATTTATATTTTCTTTATCTTATTCTTTCCTTCTTTTTTTCTTTTCTATCTTATTCTTTCGTTTCTTATTATTTATATTTTCGTTTTCTTTTTCCAGATTTTTGAAACGGCGGATTGAAAACAAGAAAACGTCTTTGCAACTTCTCATGAAGTTTTTCCTACCGCTAACCATTTAATTATTCCGTTCTGAAGTTGAAGTGTGAGTTCTTTTATCAGTGGCTATTTTCCTTCGTCAGCTAACGATATGAAATCAAATTATGCTCGTTTTATATGTACACCTTCGCACGGAATTATAGCATGAATATTACTTAATCATAACGCCATTTATTCACTTAAAATTTGCATAAACAAGCCTTTGATTCCACACTTTTTTCTCACAATGTTGTTAGTTAAAATTAAATAATTTAAAAAATGCTGCTAATTTAAATGATCTTTTTACATGTAACTTTCAGAAACAATGTATATTTTTGAAAATACACCAACTCGGTTTAATAAATTTATTTTCTTTAAAATACCTTATTGATTTTTGTGAAAATTTGTAGACACAAGGTGTTGCTTCCAGACATTTTTCCAGGGGTTGTATATATACTTAATATAAAACCATTAATATAGTGTCCTAAAAACCCCTGCACATTTAAAGCTCAATATATCATGTTTATGTGTGAACTTTATTACAGTTCGTGGCAAGTATATTCATCGTTCGTTTGGACACCCAATATTGACGAGTGGATGACCCATTATGCGCACATTTGTATATCATATCTACCAAAATGTGCTGCTTCAAACTATTTTTTTTTTATTCTCCTGGGCTGAACTGTAAATTCTATTAAGGCTCTAAAAACCAGTAATAATAGCTTAGATTGAAATAAATGTAAATATGTAATTCATAGTTTATAAACCCTGTAATTCTTTGAGCTAAATTCTAAACACTCTACTTTGTGTGATCGGACATTTCACTTCTCCTTATCTATGTCACAGCGATTACAATCTATCAGAAGAATGTAAGAAAAGGTTACAACGTAAACTGTTTAATGGTTACACATTGCACTAATCAATAGAAGAAAAAATTATGCAAATTTTTATGGTGCAGTTCTTTTACAAAGCGTTATAACAGCAACGTCACTAATAGCTATTTCGATAGCCCTCTACTGCTCTAATCGTCAGAGCAATGGCGGCTTCTGTTTATGTCCTTGATTTTGATTGGTGTTGCCATCACGTCAGTTGGAAACTTAATTGGGTGGAGAAGTTAAGCGTATTTGTGGTGTCGTCTCTAGCCGTGAAACGAAAAAGATTTTTCTATGTGGGTGAGATCACTAAGTCACTAAGGAGTTCATCATTAACTGAAACGTTGATGTTTGATGGAACATGAAACGCCTCAATAAAAAAGTAGTTCTATATGCTACCTTTGAACAAAGTGTTTCAGAAGAACAAATTCACTAAAAAAAACTGATAGAAAGATCAAAGAATGTGACTAACTCTAAAATGATAATAATTATACAATAAAATTAGGATAAATACGAAATTTAATATGCAACATCTCAAATATTTGAGCAACGTAAACTTTACAAAATTTTGTTTCCGAAATAAACGCATTTCTTTACAGGTTATTTATTTTACTGTAAAGAAAATAAATTTAAAAAATATTTAAAATAATTTCTAAATATTGCTTATTTACTAATTTCCAAAAGGAAAGAATTTAGGAGAAACGTTTTCAACTTCACGCCAGAAAAAGAACTCATTTAAAAACGGCAACGTCCCGAATCTTTAGCTAGCGTCCATTTGTGCTCGGGAGTAAATGTTTTCTTATCTATCCAGGGAAATTTTCTCTTGCTAATTGGATGAAGCGAAACGATCCACCATTTGTTGTGACCAAACTTTAAGTGAAAAGCATCATTATTTGCGAGAAAACGATCTTCCTAAAACTCTGAGTTTTCGTTTAGTGTAGAGCACTTCATTCATAGACCGATGTAAAGAAACACAGCTTAACGCGAAAAGTTGGCAAAAGTACTTGAAAAGTTGCAACAAAACAAACTATAATTATCCCTCATATGTAGAGTATTTTGGTTAATATATTTCTAAAGAGGATATTTTTCTTTTAATGCATATAATGAATGCGTGGTATTTTCCTTTGGAACATAAATAAAAATTGTAAAATACACAATGTACCCTCGATTTTTCGAACTTATACAAGACCCATAAAAAAATTCATAAATGAGAATAAACATTAGTTCTATAGGATGACTTTTGGGACTATAAAAATAGTTCGGAAAAACTTTAAATTTACTATACATTATAGAGCTTTGCGGGATTTTTCGACTCGTCTGTTTATTAAAACCACTCAAAGTTTCACTCCGTACTATGAGGAGCATCCTCAGAAGCAACAGTCGACCAAGTTTCCCTTTGTAAAAATACAAGACTTCGCTTGGTTGCTCGGCAGAAAATGCTGCTTCTTAGAATTTTCCACGTAGAATGGAGTGAAACGTTGTGTGTGTGTGTGTGTTTTTAATAAACAGACGCGGCAGAATATGCCCCAAAGCTCTATATTGTATATTAACAGACGCAATGAAAGTCTTCGTGAATGCATAAATATACTATTTGTTTTTATGCTTACCATAATATATTGCTAGTTATTATTATTCTCATTCAAATCGTCCATAATTTGAAATTATTTTTGAGCATATTTTAAATATGATTACATTGATATTTAAAATAAAATTTTATTATAATAAAATTTAAACTTTTAAAGTAAACAGAATCTATTGAACAATGATGCTTACTCCGCTTTTGCTAGATTATTCATATTTCGTTTGCATATTTTTGTATTATATTTCGTTATGAAAATTGGAAATAACCTATGCATTGTATTCCATATGAAGGCTAACTAATAATTTTAATCTATTTTAATAGCATATTTCAATGTCTCAAAGAGTCGTTAGGGAACAAATTGGAATCTTTAAAGATTAGCCACTAATAACGTTCGTTAGCATCATTACGTTGCCCATAATGACTTGGCTGAAACAACTCCAAATCAAATTATTTGACATTATAGTAAAAGCAGCTTACAGCGATATACGATCATTAAAGATGGTTTTTTTGAATTTCTAATATTGGAAACAAAGCATTTTTGTTAAGAGACATGTTTTTTCGTAATAAAGATCGAGTTTTTCTAATGACTTTCTGTATATTCAATATTAATTCCAATTTAAGATTACTATTTAAAGAAGGAAGATATCAAAATAGATTATTGCCTTTAATGCCTGCTGTGCGTTTCAGTTCGCAATAAACGCAATTTTTAACTTACTGTAATAAGAGTAATTAATAAAATTTGATCGTACAAAATATAATAGGCGTTAATATAAAATAAAGCATTGCGTTATTTCTAATAGGTTTTTAACAAATAGTATCTAAATATTATCTCCAAGTATCGAATGCTAATATGATTGCCATCCAACAACTGCTATAAGCGACCTTCCAAATTGAACAAATAAAAAAAAAATTACAACCACGCCGATCATTGAAAAAATACGAGAAAGTTTGTATTTTAAATGAGGAGGCCTGAAGCACAGAGATGTAAATGGCAAAAAGTTTTTAAAGAATATTTCTAATAAAATATTATTTAATAAATAATAAAAATAATTATTTTTTTTAGATAAATAATGTTTAAAAAGTTAAAAACACTGACTCCACATGCTTCTATCATTAGCTCAGATAAAAAGAAGTTCTAAAATGATAAATTCATTGTCACTTTCACCTTTAAAAAAAACTCAAAAACTTTTAAACCAATGTTTCTGGAAATGTGTTCCACGGAACTACTACGTTCTGCAAGTAATTAATTAAACATCGCAGAAAATTTCAAAGTTAATGGAAATTTCCAAGAAAAATTGTAAATTCTGAAATTTTCTTCCATAATTATGGAAGAAAATTTCAGAATTTACTTCTCAGATAGACAACTCATCACAGGCAATGTCTTGTAGCAATGGAAAAATATTGCGTAGCTTTTTACACTGATCCATTGATAACTTTTAGGTTCATGTCCTAGCAGATAAATAGTAGCCCTATATGTTTCCCTTGAATATTTTTAGAGGTGTTCTCTTGTAGGTATTAGAGATGAGTTTGAGCTCATTTTTCGAGGTCCAAGCATAAAAACTTGCAATCTAAGCCAGTCTGAGCTCGATGTTTCAAATACAACTTTAATTCATTGATGTGAGATTTAAATTTATAAAAATAGTTGTTAAACTGCACTATCTAATTTCCTTCGAATTTTCATATACACGTATTTCTACAATCCTCAAAACAAATCATGTAGTGGTATTCCTTGGCAAATTTCGATATATAAAATTCGGTTTTGGGATTCTGTTGCATCCGTCTTACGAGCCGGGGCTCACCCGATCCCAACAGCTATGAGTTGTAGAGCTCGAGTCCGTTTCAGTCCTGGGCTCGGCTAAGGTCATCTCATCTCTACTACATATATGGTAAGAAAAAATTCCGTACGATTAAACATCTGAGCACCACTGCTGAACTGCATCAACTTTGAACGTTTTCTTGAAAACGACTTCATCATTTTCACCTCCTTACTTCGAGCCTACTCAGTAGATAAAATACCTTGTTTCAAATGACAATTCTCCAGCTGTTTGAAGTCCAATCACATCAAGAACACCAATCGTACGTTCAGAAACAAGATTTTGAAAAATCGGCCATTGCAAAACACTCATGGAAACATGACCATCGCTTCTGTTTTGCCGATGCAAAAATAATTGAAAAAGTCTGTTCACCCTCAGATCTAAATTTTTTTGAGGCCTTTCATATCTTCAGTAATTCCGGTACAATAGTCAACGAGCCATTTGAGAACAATTTTTTCCCCTCTTGTTACAAACCTCTCTTTCAATCAACATAATTTCTTCTTCCAACAATAATTGTTCCTTTTCCTTTTACTTAGAATTCTGCACAATAGATGGCGACACAATCAGGCTTTTTGTTATGTTACCTTTTTCGCTTTTTTCAGTTTTTCGTTTCTGATTTAGTGGCAACAAGTTAGTCTGGACAATTTTTCTGACGATGGTGGACGCTTGATTTTCCACCTAAACAATTGTAAAAATGTATCTCCAGCTCAAATTAAATTGCGTTTGTCTGTAATTTGTTTTTAAATATTTTTGAAGTCTATTAGAAAACTATATTTTCTTTCATAGTAAGCCAAAAGCTAGTACATAACTATAATTCTTTACTAGACCTTGAATTTTGAGCCCACATACAGGGACAACTCGAGGTCGATTTTGAACCAGGGCTGGCTGGCACGGATTACTTTTTGGCA
>QLNU02002947.1:0-27812 GCA_006491805.2 Dysdera silvatica | reverse complement strand
TTGTGAAAGGTAATAATATCTTACAATATTTAGTATTAAAAAATATAACTTAATCCTAAAAAAATATGATTTTATCCTAAAATACGATTTTACCCTAAAAATATAATTTTATCCTAAAGGACATAATTTTACCTTAAAGAATATAATTTTACCTTAAAGAATATAATTTTATCCTAAAAGTATAATTTTATCCTAAAAAATATTAAAAACTGCAGAAAAGTTTGAAAAATAGTACTGCTGATTTGCTTTTATTACTGTTCAATCTACGAAGTGATATGGGAAAATAGAAGTTTAACACGGCTGGTGAACAAGTTTGCCCAGAAAAATAGATTTTCTCTGCCGCCTATATTTTTTTCTTGAAGAATTCTTCCGTAAAAGCACCCCTTCCAAATACCACTTCTACCATAGGGGGGGTACGCGTATTATAGTTTGAGAACCGTTGTAATATATAACACAAATGCTGTCAGGTGCCCAGAAAAATGGCAGTTTCTATAATTAACCGGCCATCAGGAACGTTATTGGTCCGGGCATTTGCAGATAATTGGTCCTGCAACGTATTAGGAAACTGAAGTCTTACGAAATTGTTAATCAAATCAGTTTGTAGCTTAAATATTTTAGTGTCAGATAAAATTCACTACAGAATGCGCATTAAAAATTTACGTTAGTCCTGTAAGACATAAAATTGATATTAAAATTTCTGGAGATTATTTCGCCATTAGATTATTGGAAAGGATAAAATTAAACAAATTTATGCAAATTGTTTTCTCCTATAAATTTAATGAAAAATTATCTTTCAGTTGTTTGCTTAAAGGGCGTTATGCATAGTTGCGAGATAAAATAATTTCCCAGAGGAGTGCATGCTTGCTTTTGTTTAGCTATGTACATGGAAAATGTACTTTAAAAAACATCAGTGGTGGTTGGGAAATTTGTGTAATGTATTCATGCATTAAAAAATCGTTTTTTAAAGACAACAGACTGAGTACTTTTAATCGCAGTGGGTCGTTAAATAACTAAATTTATTTAAAACTAAATATATTTACAAGTTGTGGCGATTAAAAATGGAGGTTATTATGCGATAACAAAACAATATAAAATTACTTAATTAAATACTAACGAAGAAACATCATTATAATGAATTTAAGATTGCTTGCATACACGTAGACGCTCATTTTTTCTTGTGTGATATAAACATGTCCAAAATTAAGGTTACACTCGATGTTATTTCAATGGGAGAGGCACCTATTTTGCTCTTTAACTCTCGATGTGCTTTATCACATTATCGATCATTTTACAGAAAATTAAAGAGATATAAACAATTAACCCAATTACAATAAATCAAAAATTTTCAGGCATTCTATGAAGGAGAATCGATGATAAAAATTGAGGCAAACATTGAAAGTCGAAAAGGAAAATTCATAAAAACTGATCGAAAATAACAAATTTCTCATATAAACAAACATGCAGAATTATTAGAAAATGATTCTTAATGTTTACATAAGCAAATTTGTTATCCTAAATCTAGTTTTTGCGAATTTTTGTTTCCACCTTCAATTTTTGTACAATTTTGTTCGCGGATTCACCTTCTTGAGATAGCTGAAAATTTTGATTCGCTGTAATTATGT
Organism: Dysdera silvatica; assembly: GCA_006491805.2. Lineage (NCBI taxonomy): Eukaryota > Metazoa > Arthropoda > Arachnida > Araneae > Dysderidae > Dysdera > Dysdera silvatica. The sequence continues at coordinate 26,190 of QLNU02002947.1, read as the reverse complement.
TAAGTGTTTATAGCTCTTTAATTTTCTGTAAAATGATTTTTTATAAATAAAGCACATTGAGAGTTAAAGAGCAATATATGTACCTCTCTAATTGAAATAACATTAAGTATAACTTTAATTTTGGACATAAGTTTATGTAAAAATTTTGCAACTGCTTATATATAACAATGAAAAATCAATAACAAATACCTGGGTCCTATCAGTCGGCCGTTATATCGATAATATATCACATGATATTCATGATAATATAGTATACACCGGCTTTGCTACTATTCACTTTTGGCCCTGGTAGGTGATACTTGATATCGCGATTTGGGGGAGAGGGGGCCCATATCACCATTGCAATATGTGTGTATATTGTAATCTTAGAAAATTAAATTTTCAGAACGTAGATAACGTAAAATTGCCTATGAAATATTTTGCTGATACAGATAACTCGAAGCATGTTTTCCATATTTTGATAACTTAAGATGTTTTTCATTTAAAACGAGAGAAACTAAGTACAGTCGGAGCTGTACCTAACGAACATCTATTTTGGAATTTTTTTATTTAGCCAATTTTTTGCAGGATTTTGAGCTATTTATGTGAGAATTCCTTTGTAAAAATACTTGTCAATAACGAAGTACACATTCTCTCTCTTTCTAACAAAGGCTTTTATTTCTTTGAAATTTTTTCAGACTTCATTTCTATTCATAGTTTTTGATAGTTTAAACTTTTCTTCTTCGAATTCTCCCCACGACTTCATTTACATTTATAGATTTTTATAGTTTAAACTTTTCTGCTTCAAAACCTCTCCATAACTTCATTTCCGTTTATAATTTTCGATATTTTAAACTTTTCTCCTTCGAAACCTCTCCATGAATCCATTTTCATTTATAATTGTTAATATTTTAAACTTTTATCCTTCGAAACATCTCCACGACTTCATTTCCATTGACAATTTTAGATATTTTAAACTTTTCTTCTTTAAAATCTGTTTTTAAGTTTAACTAGTTTGCTACGTGAATTATCTGTATATAAATTCATTAATTTTGCATTACACTCTAGCTATCATCGCTGCTTTCACCCTTCATCCGCGAAATTTTGAACTTTTCAATAATTTGTTTTCGTGGAAAAATTCACTGTCTTACTTTTCATTTTCGTGCAACACACTCTGATATATCAATTTTCTAGTTCGATTTTTGTGAATTATTGAAGCCTTTATGAACATATGGGGCACTTTGTATTTTGAATTATGTCGGTATATAATTTAAGGCAGGAGGCTGAAGAAATTGGCTTAAACGATATTTTAACACAAGTTCTATTTAACAAAGTTTGTGGCTGTATCTTGCGACTTCGTTAAAAAGAGGCTCGATCGTATGTCGAAATCATTTCTTTTTAAGGTTTTGCGAATTGAATTGCATAAGACGGTAGGAATGTTAGAGCGCAGTTTCAATCCTTGCGGTTTGAAAAAGTCAATAAAAGAGATACTCGAAATAGGCATTTAGGAAATCTCAAACACATAACTTTATCTTTAGAGATTACGTGCCTTACGTAAATTTCACGAGTTCTAGAGATCACAAAAATAACTTTTGAAAATTTTCCCTAAAAGGAAGTCTTTTTACGATGTTAAGCTGAGAGGTTTCAATTGAAAAATTCCTAATAAATCATGTAACTATGTATTCAAGTTATTCAGAATGTTCTGCAGTTTTCTGACAGTAGATATGTAGGAAGCAATGAGGAAACGGTAGAAAATTTTATTGAATAACATAAGCAAAATTTTGTTGTGTTCGATGACTTTTTACCATCTCTCTCTCTCTCTCTGGCAGCTAGAAAATTTCCTACCCAAAGAAATTTTTAGATTTATTTGTAAAGAAGTTATAAAGATGTTATTTGATAAGCTTCAAAGAAGTGAACACCAGGCCATTATATGAATTTTGTAGTGACCTAAACAGATGAAAATCTGATGGGGCAAGGTAAGGTTAGGTGAATATGGGGAGTGGGTAAACTAAAACATCCCAGCCATACTTAAAAAGTCACTGTCGAACATTTATTCCAAGGTGGGGGTCTGATATTGTCGTGTTGAGACAAAGTACCACGACGATTGAACAGTTCTGCACCGATTTCTGCTTTTACAACTGCCATCTGCGATCAATATTTCTTTGAGTTCATGGTACGATTAGGTGGCAAAAGTCTGTAATAAATTATTCCTTAATAATCCCATCATACACAAAATATCACTTTCTTGGGGTGAAGCCCGCTTCTGGTCACCGAAGAAGGTTCCATTGACTTACTAAAAAGTTTTTCCGCCACCATTTGTTGCACGTGGAATAGCATTTTACATTGTCAAAAGTTCCTGTTGGCCAACAAAGTGCAGTCTAAGATTGCCTTGTGTCAAGGATTTTTTGATTAACAAGCTAAAATATAAATCCCCAACATCGTTAAATTTGAGCGCAAACTACTTCAAAAATTAATAAATGCACGGTGGTTCACAACCAATGCATGAACATATGAAGAAAGTGAAATCACCCTTCGAACAACTCCTTGGTGATAACAGAAGATCAACATTCCGTGGAATTAACTATCATCTCAACCCACTAAAAACTTTCACAATTCTACCCAGGAGCAAACTTCTTCTACTTAGGCCTACCTAATTAGTCCCACCTTTCTTTCTGTAAGCAAACCTGCAAATATTATCTTAGGCTATTTTTCTAAAGAGAGGGGAAATAAACGAAAAAGTACAATCAGTGCATTTATCCTAGATGGTGTACAGGGTATTTCAGTCGCATAATGTCACCAATACTTGGTGCACATTAATTACACGGAATACTTCATATTTCGTATTCTAATAGTATACACATAAATTGCGTGCCAGTAAAAAATGCACTGTATTGGTGTACATTAACATAGCTTATTTATTAAGTTAGTTTAGTATTACGTTAGATTAGTTTCATGTAATGTTATTATTACTAGTAGTAGTAAAGGCGAATTTCTTTTGATATCCCGTTAACAAGTAATAAAAAATCTCCTTAATTACTAGCTGTGCTGCGTCATTACGCCATTGAGCGAAATATCCCCATTGTTTAAATTAAAAATAAAAATTGATAAAGAAGTAGAGTGACGTAATGTCGCGGTACTTGGATATCATGTCTATTATCACGATACTCTAATCTCGTTTTATGATTGATGTCGTTGTAAAACATCTGGTATTGTCTTTTTCTATTCGCTTGACCTATATCCCAGGTTTTTGATCGTTTACAATAAACGGATTAATTGAAACTTTTTTTTTCATTGTGCTGAGATCAATTTTGTTGTTATGAGTGAACTGGGGCTTCGTCATAATTTGCTTTTATTCATTATAATCTAAGCAGATATCCAACTAATCTCTCTATCATTATTTTCTATTTATACATAACATGTATCTGATTCTGAATTAATTATCTCCTAAATTTATATTATGTATTTCTACCCCGTGAATTTTGTGAATTTGGAAACCTATACATATATGACAAAATAAATTTCATCTATTTATATGTATCAAGTAAGCATCATAACTGTATGGAATATGAAAATATGGGAGTGAAGAAGAGAGAAAGATAAAAAGAGACGTGTCTCTTTTTCTCCTAAACAAAAAACAGCTCTAGTTTAAGTTTATTTCTACATGGGTGTCGAAAATTATTAAGTATATAAATTCCCCCACGAAAACTCACAAAAAACTTTCCTTGGTGGCTTTGTGTGTTGACCATTATTTGGCAATTGTGTGACCCCTGTGAAGGGTAATAATATTTACAACTGCATCTGTGTTTTAGCGAATGAACGCAAGTTTGGTAAAGCATTGAATTTGGCGATATACTATAGTTAACAAACGAATTGTGTTTTCGTTGCCAGTGCTTCTGAAGATCACTCTTTCTCACACTTTTAAACTAAAACTTTCGTAAACCTTTAAAAATTTCAGCATTCCTTTGTTACAATGTATGCAAATGAGAGCTGTATTAATAGACTAATTTTTTTCCTAAATAGTTACATCAATAGTCTTTTTTATCGTAAAAACAGCTTAACAAAAATGGAACTTATTTACAATTAAAAGAGAAATCATTCAACCGGATTAAGTTTTCTATACTATACTTTTTATGTGGTTTGTATTAGAACCTGTGTTTACAGGTAAAAAAACAAAATTTCTCATGTTTAGGCTATAGTTGAACTAGTGATCGATGGGTTGCTGTCCCATTGCCTGGGCCACTGGGCACAGTCGTGCTTGGCTCTTTTCTCGCATACGTATGCTAATTAAATGGGGAATTCCTTAAAAATCAAATGAGGGTATTGGAATATTATATAATGCGATGAAGTTTTGACACTCAGCGTTTCTTCGAAAAATAGCTTGATTTACATTGGCGTATGTTGCGAGCATTTTGAATAGTCATGTGTATGTGAAAGAAATAAGCTTAGTCTTATACAAGATGAAATGTTTCAAGTATCTTGCTATATGTGTGGGTGGGATTTGTATCTTAAATAACTTAAGTATAATTTTTATTACTGTATCATCAAACGTATTTTAAGTCACACATATGTGTCCCAAAAGTGAAGGAACGAAATGGAGAATTTTGCAACCTCTTTCGAGAAATAAAAATACATGTATATTGAGTTACATGTATGAGATAGTATAGTGGATATACAGGGTGTTCATAAAAGAAGTACATAGTTTCAAATTTTATTTACATCGAAACTATAACAGCTAGAAACTTAATTATTTGTTTTCGTAGATAACAGTAAATTTGTTACGCATAGGTAGAATTTCTCTACGTCATAAACAGTGCGCGTGCGTTTATAGACGTGCGTTTATGCGCAATAGTGCGTTTATAGAACGCAACAGACACGAAAACAACAATAATGGTATCAATACAGGAGAAGGCTGTTTGTGCAATATGCTTTAGGGAGGCGAAATCACTAACACAAGCGCAATGGCATTTTACAGACGTGTACAATAGAACGCACTCTTTAGTTACAAAGTAAATCTAACCTCTCTGGATATGCTTAAAGAACATATTAGCGAAGCCTTCCTCAGTGTAGCATCCGACATTTTGCAGAGAACGTAAATGGGACTATACTCGGGGCAAAGCTAACTTGATACGCTGACAATGCGCAGAGTAGTATGTTTCCGTCAATGCGATATAGTTCGCCCTTTTCTCACGTTAACAGAGTTAATAGAAATACATTTCGTACATAAAACATTGAAATAATGTTGAAATACATAAAACATAGGCATGTTTGTGTAATTAAAATCGGGTATTTATTAAATTTAGGAAAAACATTCATTATAGCGAACGATGACATCATTCAAGTAACTGACCACTCAGAGGACTTCGTTTGCTTGGCAGGAAGTTTGGCGCCTGGAATTTTGGCGACTGCGTTTTTCTGCATTCCAAATTAGGCGATAAATAGCCTAATAACGTTGAGGGCTATCTAATTTTTCGCCTGTTTGCGAATGAATACTCGTTACACGGGCTTGAATAGGTTTCCTTAACAGTGTACCAGGTTAGCTTTTCCGCGAATATATACTTTCGTTTATACGCTATCTTAGGGAACAACGAAACGCACGAGGAGACATGTTCTAACTGTATAGAAGAAAAACTTTGACGGTTAACCACTTAATTAAACAATAACAAAGTTTCTAACAATTGTAGTTTCGGTGCAAATAACATTTGAAGTTGTACACTTCTTTTGTGAACACCCTGTACATATATACAATCTGACATTTACTTGCCGCTTTTGAATTTTTACCCACCGCGCGTTTTATATATTTCACACTTGGTAGTCTTAATTCATTTACAACTAATTATTCAGTCTCTATTTATTACATCAGAAAAAAAAATAGTGAGAATTAACAAGATTTTCTTCGTATGATATATACATGTAATGTAAATTTTCGAGTCTTTTATTATGAACTGTTCGTTCTGTCAGAAATATAAGATCCCTTACTGAAAACAGTAATATTTTTAAGAATTTAAAATATAATATTAAAGCGGAAAGTGGAGTCGGAAATCATTAATTGCTAGTTATCTACTTGTTATCACAGAAGGTTGTCAAGTTTCAGCTGACATAAAATTAGAAAGAGTCCGGAGAACGTATGTTAGGAAAAGAAAACAAGAAAATGCGAAACTGACGAAAGACTAATCTACGCAACACCACTAATTAAGATGCAGTTCAATTAGCTGCTATTTAATTTGTGACAGCCATAAATATTGCTTCAGGCCATGTGCGAAGCATGTAAAGGATCCTGAAACAGACACTGAACAATAAAACGAAGCAGAGAAACGAGTTAAACTGAAAAGAAAATTTGAAAAATGAAGTTGGCACGATCTGACAGGGAGATTAGGCAGGGGTAAATTAAGCGGTAACTGGAGAAAAGTAAAAATTCGTGGCAAACCAGGCAATTTCTCTTAAGAAAGTATAATTCTCGCTACTCAATCCGACAAAGGCATTTCTTTTCGATAAACAGATATTTCTTGGCCTAATATCTACTTGGCTTAGCCGTGACGACATTTTGGAACGACTATTCTCGGAATGGGGAATACTTCTTGTTGCAACTGTCCAACAGATGGAAGTGATTTTGCCTTGCAACAATTCTCATAAAATAAATAGTTTCACTATACCCAATGGAGCCTTCTAACTTCCGTATTGGAACAACGCAATTTCTGATAATTGCCAAACTTACTAACAAAATAATATAAATCGGAAGAACCTTACTTTTATTGTAAAAAAAAAAAAAAAATGTGACCGTGAAGAATATATTTAATTCTTAGGCATTTAAAATAAATTAATTGAATTTTTGATCCTTGTTTCAGACTAAATCAATTCACAGTTATGCTTTTTTTTTTTCTTTCAATAAATGTTTCAATCTCTTTTGACAAGTCTTGGTAAAGACTGCATTTAAAACCATTTTCTTTCCTATAAGACTCAAACTTTATGCATCGATATTGGAATATATGCATCGATATAACATGTGCATCGATATTCGAAGCTAAAGTATAAAAATACAATATAATTTTTTGTATCATTCATTATAATCAAGTATTTGTGCATTTTTGATAGTATTATATTACGTTAGGCAAAAAAGTGGAAAAAAATCTTGAGCTAACATTTTTTCGCAATAATACTATGGTTTCATTGTTAGAGAATCATACGTATTCTGGCTAACACCAAAAGGTAAACCTTTAATTTATAAATAAACGTAAACCTTAAATTCTTCATATGGTTCCCAACTGGTGGTTCGCGAATGAGTCCCAAGTTGCGAGACGGGTCGTTATTTAAAAAAAAATATTAAAAAATACTTATAAAAATTGTTATTATTAAACATTAAAATTAAATATAAAAATGAAATTGATGGTATATTTGTAGTATTTTGTCACCCCCCCTCCCAACGCTTGCAGAAACGCTGGCTACGCTGTTGCATGTAGGGACTTTCTGGTGAAATGTAGAGACTTTCTATTGCTGCCACTAGGGATTTGACCTTGACAGCACTGCTTTGCTTGATTTGGCAACACTACTTTGTTTATTTCTATGCACCTACATCTCCTCCCCCATCACAAAAAAAAAAAAAAAAAAAAAAAAAAGAATCGGCGCCCATTTTTATTAAGGTCTTGCAGTCAAATCGTGTAGGGACGGAATTATAGGTCATTCAAGGAGGGTCGATTAATAATAATACTTTATTTATTCTTCTTGGAACAGTCGTTGTGACAATACATGACCACACAAAGAAAGATCCTAAGTAAATATCTATGATGAATATAATGTGATTGAGGACCTCAGACTGATTCAACATAACAATTCACACAAACAATAAATTCAGCCATCTGGCTATTTCCACATATTTCAACACCCCTCACTCTTTACTAAAGATCACGCATATGTAATGCACTTCTTGTGTGAGTTGTTTTTGTAATTTGTATTTAATTGATTGGTTTTTTTAATTATCGATAAATTGCTAGATATTACTGATTATCTATCAAGTATTTTTTTAGTTTTTTTTTAAATTGTACTACATTATTTAACCTCCTTAGTTCATCTAATATTTCATTCCAATATGTAGGTCCTATGTAATTTATGTTGCATCTTCCCAATTCTGTTCTTATTTTGGGTAATATTAATTCGTTATAGTTTCGATATCTACTTCTTTTTCGTTTAATTGAATTTTTATAAGATCTGTATGTTTATTTTCTCTCATGATTTGATTTTTGAAAATGATACCTCATTGGACCTTTACCTTGTATCTTTTCAATGTTAAATTTTCATTTAAGGGGGTGGCGATAGCCCCCCCGTCCCTCAAATCCGTCCCTGACCTCGTTAGAATTTTTCGAAGTGATCCGCGGGTAAAATTGAGTTGGGAACCACTGATATAGAAGAACTATATTTACAGAGTGTTCAGAAATTACCCTTACAATATTTCATTCCTTAATAATACAGAAACAAACGTAACTAGAGTAAAAAATGATTTTTCAGATTATATTTACCATTTCGTTGAGTTTTCTTTTTCGCGTATCTGCATACCGATAGATAGGGCGTGCGTTGTAGAGACGGGAAGTTAGTACAAATGATGGTTCTGCTGCAGCAATTTCAGTATCTTCGTATGTTGGAAAATTTCGCAGACAAGATAATTTTCCAATAAGACGGAATGCCCCCCCTCCCTCACTGGGGTTTGTCGTAAACTGAGCCTTTGTGAAAAATGGCGACGATATATTATTATTAAGTTAATAATAATGTGCCAAATTGCTTAACTTGGATAAATGCACCTATCATTACGCTTATCATTGCTTAATAACCCGTCAGTTTCTTTGCGAAACATTTGATGGTCAAATGGCCCTGAAATCAGTATAGGGATGTAGAACACCAAGAAGGGGGCCCCGGGACCTACTGTTTTCCGAGGAATCCGAACCTCTTAAGGCCTAGGGAACCAAACCCCGGACTACAGTGAGCAGTGCGATCTTTATGAGATCTCTGAGTAAGCGTTCTTTTTGCACTGCTGGGAGTCGAACCCGGATTAGCCGCGCAATAGGAGAACGCGTTACCACACTGCGCCACCGCAGGGCGAAATGCGTCTGGATGGCAAAATACTTGCCCCTAATTTAGTGAAAATCGACTATAGAATTGATATGCTGTGTATAATGAAAGATAAATATATGTTAAAATTTATGAATTTAAAAAAAAAAACAAAAAAAAACAACAACCAAAAAACATATTAGTGGCTGTGAATATAATGTGGAAAACATATTTAACTAAAATTTTTTTTCTTTCGTTTTATTAAGGAACGAAATTTCAAAGTCAATTTCTGGACAACCTACATTACTTTCATATACTGTATATATACTGCAAATGATTCAACCGTTAAGCCAAATACAAAAAAAAAGTTTGACGCTTTCAAGAAACCAAAATAGAAGGATCGCGCTGAAATTAAAATCTGATAATTTTAGTTGCAGAGGCAATTGCTTACCAAGCTAAGTCCGGAAACTAGTAATATATCTCAAGTAGTGAATCCTCAATCCACTTTATTGCCTAAATTTAAATATTTGCAAACACGTAAACAATTCTCGTTTCCCAAAGGAGTATTTAGCGGCTTATAAAATTGAGAAATGTTTTTCGAAACAAGTTTAGGTCATGCGTATTGGGGTGGGTCGAATTTTCAAAAGTTGCTCGAATCAAAACGTAATAGTGTGCAAAAGTTGCTACTCGTCGAAATAAACACAGTGGGCAAAGAAGTTGTGGAATCGGATAATATCTTCAGGTCGCGCATGACCCACAAAATTTGAGAAATTAGACATAAATTGACCTTATTTAAGAAATTTCAAAAAGTGTCTTAAATTGGTCGAATTTTCATGAAACTTCACTTGTGACAGTAAATAGAAACAAGCTAGCCGGAAATATTATTTTGACGGACGCGAAAGTACTCCCAAAGGGAGCGAGCATGGGGCCGCTTTAGGACGAAAATTGGCCAAAATTGTGAAAAAAATGAAACAACGTAGAAGCGTTCATGACTTCAGGAAAATAGGTTAAGCAGACTATTTAATTAATTATTCCTGTGAAGCTCTTCGCTTGTTTACATTCCACATGCAGTGAAAAGGAAAACGACCCAGAACTCACTAGGCGGGGTGCGCGGGTTCCACCGGCGCTTTTCCCAATCAACCAACCATAGCTGGATGTGGAAAATCACTGCTCTTGTGATTTGGTTTGGATTCCCATGAACTGGACTTTGTTTTCAAATATTGGCATTTGACAACGAGATAGCATAGTTTCTCGGATGAAACCACCTCTGCTGTCTCCACCACATACCTTAATCGCTGCTTCTGTGATTAGTTTCACCGTACATTTAATGGCCTGAGTGTGACATGGAAATTCGCCTAGGTCCAAAGTTAGTATCTGATTGGAAGGAATGAGGTCTAAGATTTCCTGGGATGTTGCAGATGCTAGAAATGGAGGAAAGGTAATTTTCGTTGATCACCAAGTTATCAACCCAGTGTAGTCTTTTGCATCAAAATTTAAATCAGGAGTGATGAACGTACATACGGATCTGCATTTCTCTGGTATTTCCCTGGCTTTTAAAATGCACCTTAAAGCAAACTCTCTGACATGCTGTCTTTCGTCCTTCACCATAGCCAGAAAAAGATTCACAGGATTGGCAAAACAAGCATTGTTTTGGATTACTGGATCAATGATTGTTCTGAGATGATCAGGAAGCCTGAATACACTGAAAAACATGTTTTAGACCTTTAAGTATTGCTGGTTGGGTTTTGATTGTGAACCATCGAGGTGAGTATACTTTCAGGATGAACACTGTGATATGAATAAGATTTGAAGATGGGTCTGAGGAAGCAACGTATAGTCTAAGGACTCTACTAGCAGTTGTCTACATCCTGGAATGGCTGAGCAGTCCAGTTATATAAGTGGCAAGATCTGGATGACAAACGCTTGAGTGGAGGACCAGTGAAATTGCAAATAAACATTTTTGATCTTTGCTTAAAATATACTTGTTCACTTTTGGAAATATGCACTGAATTTCCAGGAATTCTGCTGTTGGTAATTTTTCGCATTTTTGAAAGTACTTTCCGATAGGTCTAGAGTACGACTGCGGCCAATTGTTTTGCCATCTAATTTTTCAATGAAGTGCCTCAATGGCAACTCATTGAAGTGGAGCATACAAATGGACCACTGTAAAGATTTTTTGACGAAAATTTCTATAAACCTAATGGTTTCGTTTTGCCACCCAGTGTTTGTGTTTGTTCCATCGCATCCGATGCCATCTTCGCCCATCTTAAAATCTTCTTCTGGCTATAGCAAAAGACGAAAGACAGCATGTCAGAGAATTTGCTTTGAGACACATTTTAAAAGCCTGGGGAAAACAAGAGAAATGCAAATTCGTACACACGTTCATCACTCTTGATTTAAATTTTAATTCAAAAGACTACACGGGGTTGAGAAGTTGGTCATCAACGAAAATCACCTGTCCTCCACTTCCAGAATCTGCAACATCCAAGGAAATCTTAGGTCTCATTCATTCCAAGCAGATACCAACTTTCGACATAAACGAATTTCCATGTGGTTCTCAGGTGGTTAAACGTACAGTGAAACTAATCACAGAAGCAGCGATCAAATTATGTGGCGGTGACAGATGGTTTCATCGCCACCACTTTGCTTTCTCTCTTCCAAATGCTAATATTTGAAAATGAAGTCCAGTTCATGGGGAACCAAATCAAATCAGTGATTTTACACGTCCAGCTATGGTTGGTTGGTTGGAAAGGGAGTCAGCGGAACTCCAAGTGCGGCGACCTCTCTTGATGAGTTCTGGGTCGTTTTCCTTTTCACTGAATTTGGAATGCAAAGGGCGATGAGCTGCACAGCAATAGTTAACCAAACAGTCTGCTTAACCTATTTTTCTGAAATCATGAACGCTCCTACGATGTTTTGTTTTGTTCATAATTTTGGCCAATTTTCGTCCTAAAGCGATCCCCTGCCCGTTCCCTTTAGGGATTATTTTCGTCCGTCAAATTATTACTTCCTGTTAACTAGTTTCTAATTATTGTCACAACTGAAGTTTCATGATAATCCAACGAATTTAAGGCACTATTCAAAAGTTTCTAAAAAAGGTCAGTTTATGGTTAATTTCCCAAATTTTGGGGGTTCATGCTCGACCTGAAGGTGTTATTTGATTCCAAAACTTCTTTTTCCACCGTGTTCATTTCGACGAGTAGCAACTTTTGCACAATATTACGTTTCGATTTGAGCAACTGTTGAAAATTCGACCCACCCTAATATGTATGAGCTCCTTACATAGCATCTCATAAAGCAGTATAATAACAATTAAAAACTACTATTTCATTGTTCTTGGAATAAAATAAAAATGCTAAAAGTATCACTTAATTCCATTTGTAGCATTTATTCACTTCATTTTTTTCCTTCATTTTTCTTTCATATTATACATATTCCTTCATTTTTGTTTCATAGAATGTATATTCCTTCATTTTTCTTTTATATGTTCCTTATTTTTCTTTCATATATTCCTTCACTTTTCTTTCATATATCGCTTCATCTTTCTTTTATATATTCCTTCATTTTCCTTTCATACATTCCTTCAGTTTTCTTTCATACGTTCCTTCATTTGTTATTTTTTTTCATGTCATACATTACTTAACTATTCTTTAATATATTCCTTAATTTTTCTTTCATATATTCCTTAATTTTTCTTTCATATATTCCTTCATTTTTTCAATATATTCTTTAATTTTCTTCTCTGTTTTATTCTTTCCGCCTTCTTTCGCGTTTCACACATATTTTATTTTCCCTCTCTGAGACTATTTCTAACAATATAACTTTGTATGCACTTTTGAATACAGATCATTGAGATATTCGCTATAGGATTACGAATATCATTTAAACTAGTAATGCTGTATTTAAATCGCGATTAACATTTAATAAGCAAATTCTGATGACGTGTGAGATAAAGCCGTAATTCGTAGATTGTAAGTTGTGTGAGACGATGTTTGGTGAACCACGAAAAATGTTGGAATTATAAAAGTGTCGTGATAACTTTAAAAATTGCATATATAATTTATTATACTCAGAATGCGAATACCTATTACATTATACATATTTATATAATATTAAATACAATACCAAAAGCGCATTAAAAAGACGTATATTTTATGTTCAATAAATTGAGAAAAATTTGGAAGACGCGAATATTTTTTGTTTTAAAAAGTCGGTCGCGTTCTAAAAATGTCGAGAATCAAAATAAAGATAATTGGGTTTAAATTTAATACAGTGGCTAAATATGTACAATTATTTCAGGAAAAACATTTTTAAATATAATACTGACATACTGTGCATATTTTTAACGTTAGATGAACTTTTAAAACTGATAAAAATTCTTAGGAAGGCCTTTCAGATCCGACATTCAACATGCTCTCATATTTAAAGTTAAAATTATCCACACATTTGTGGGCGAGACATTCGAACAAAGTTGAAAAAATTGAGGAGTTTCATCTGGAGTCATTTTCTAAAAATGTTCCAAGCGGCAAAGTGCGTTCTTGCTATTTACAAGAGTATAGTAAACTCAAATATCAAAAAAGAGGAATCTCGTTGCTATGGTTTGTGGGGTTGGAAACATCATTTTATTTCTCGAGTTACATGCTTGTTTTTTTTAACCCTTTCAACAATTTTTGAAACTAGCTGGCAAGCGAGGTATCCTGGTTTTTTTTAACCCTTCCAACAATTTTTGAAACTAGCTGGCAATCGAAGTATCCTGAACAGCGATGAAACTGACAGGAAAAACGGATTACAGGAAATTTTTAGATTTTTTTAGTCTCTCTACTTCTATTTCTTTTTCTACTAGCGTTTTGTTCTATAGTGGAAAAATAAGAGTGATGTATTGCAAAGATGAAGCATAGAAAAATTGTTATAAAAAATGTTATTTGAAGTAATTTATTTTGTGTAACATCATAAATTTTGTTTCCAATCATTTTTAAAACTTTCAAAAATTAGAAAGTATAAAAATAAAAGAGAAACTTGGTAGAAAAATGAATTCTTTGCATGAAAACGCACTATTTACATTTAAAATAATTTGATAAAAATGAGTGTTAAACATTTATATTCGAAAACAGCAGTTTGATTTAATAATATATCATCATCATCATCATCATCATATTCAACCATTATCTATCCACTGCTGGATGAAGGTCTCTCCAAATGCTTTCCACACAAGTCTATCCTGGGCCATTCGTTTCCACGTCACCCCAACCTGTTTTCTTATTTCATCCACCCATCTAGTTTGAGGACGTTTTCTAGGTCTTCGGTGGTCTCTTGGAATCCAGTTCAGAATTTCTGTTGTCCATCGTTGATCAGTTCTTCTTGCAATATGCCCAGCCCATCGCCATTTCAGCCCTTTTACTTTAACAATGATGTCCTCTACTCTAGTTTGCTCTCTCACCCAAGTGTTTCTTTTTCGATCTCTCCTAGTTATTCCAAGCATGCACCTCTCCATGCTCCTTTGCGTTGTCTGTAACTTTCGTATTGCTCCAACTGTTAGACTCCATGTCTCTGATCCATAAGAGAGGACTGGCAATACACACTGGTTGAAGACCTTTCTTTTTAGACACAAAGGCAATTTCCCCTTCAGGATAAAACTGTTTCTTCCAAATGCACTCCAGCCAAGTTTAATACGTCTGTTGAGTTCTTTCATAATGTTGCCATCCATTGAAATCAGCTGGCCAAGGTAAATATATGAATCAGCAATTTCTAGCTCAATGTTGTCAACTTGTATTTTTGTTTCCTCTACGAAATTATTGAACATGATCTTAGTTTTTTGTAGGTTCATCTTGAGTCCAACTTCTTTACTTCTAGTTGAGAGCTCCTGTACCATGTCTTGGAGTTCTGATGGGTTCGTTGAAAAAATAACAATGTCATCAGCAAACCGCAAATGATTTAAATATTCACCATTTATTTTTATTCCCTTGTTATTCCAATTTATCAGCTGAAAAATCATCTGTAAGTAGTATCTGTTGATAGTTTTGGTATCTTTATGTAACCGAAATTTTGCACTTGCATTTTTATACACACGTTTCACCATGTCAATGTACACATCCTCAATGTCTGTTGATCTTAAAGAGTTGATGACTGCTGATGTTTTAATAGAGTCAAAGGCCTTCTCATAGTCAATAAATGCAACACACAATGGAAGTTCATATTCATGTGTTCTTTCAATTAATTCTCTTAATACTTGAATATGGTCCACTGTACTGAATCCACTTCGAAATCCAGCTTGTTCTCTTGGTTGAGCTGCATCTAATTTTTTCTGCAGGCGATGTGTTAGCACTTTTGTGAAGATTTTATAAATAGCAGGTAACAAGCTAATTGGTCGGTAATTTTTCAAATCCTCTTTATCACCTTTTTTATGCAAAAGAATTACTGTTGCAGAATCCCATTGGTTTGGTATGTTACCGCTGTTAAGACATTTGGTAAAGAATTTTGCAAGTATGTCTTCTACATATTCTCCAGCTTCTTTTAGGATATCTAATGTAATACCATCATCACCAGGGGCTCTTCCTTTCTTCATATTTTTTATTGCAAATGAAACTTCTTCTTTTAAGATTTTAGGAGCTGTTCCTTCGACTATTTCAATGTCTTCGTTTAATCCACTGTTACTTTCATATAGTTTTTTGTAGAATTCTTCAACTCTTCTAAGTATTTCTTCCCTATTTCTTGTTACGGTGCCATCCTCTCCTTTTAATGCAATGATGTGTTTCTTCCCAACAGATAAACTTCCTTTAACAACCATGTATATATATATAGTATTTTTAAAAATGTATGAAAGTTATGTAAAATTGAAGTGACAGGAAATTATTGACAAAAATAGAGATAGCGGATAAAATTATTTAATATTTTTAATTGCATTAATATATAAGTATGTACATATATTTATTTTTATGTTATTTAATATTTTCGTGATTATTAATTTACTAATATATTTACATATATATATATTTTTTTTTTTTCTACAAAAAGTGTGGACAATATCATTCTGTTAGAAAACTTGGAAGTTAAATATCATGTTTTATACTAAAATTTTAATTTTATCTTGGGGTATTTTATAAGTTTATTTTCTTCTTCCTACAATTTTAATAAATAAAAAAATTAAAATACAAATATTGAAAAAAGTTCTGTACTTATTTTAAAATAGCTGAATGAATTTAAGAGTAACATTTCATGATGACCTGTAAATAATTACAATTACAAAAGTTTCTTGAATTTTCGCTGTATTTATTTTATATGGTTTATGTAAGTAGGCTAATCTAGCTAGAATAGCTCGTCCCTAAAAAATGTTTACACCACGTATACTTAGCGCGGCAGTTTGTTTCCCGTAAAGAATTGCAATGACATGTAGAAAAAACGTGTGTGTGTACATATCACCTATATCTATTGTCACCTTTAAGGTAACCTCATTCATTGAGGTCAGAAAACTCTTTTTAACTGACGACAACAGACAAATACTGTATTGATTTTTGTTCTGATGACGGCGGAAAGTCAAAGACGGCGAAATGTTTCACCATCGAAACATTTGTAAATAACTCATCTAAATTATAACTGTTACAGTTTGTGAATTTTCCATCTGACTAAATTTTGAGAAGCGTATTTCTCTTATACTTGTATTCTTTTGTCATGTTCAGCTGAATGCTATAAATGTATGAAAAGCCTCATCCTCCAATAGCAGATTTTGTTTCTAAGATGAGAGGGATATCAAAGAGGCTAAATCAGGTGAATATTGGGGATTATCAGTTAAGAAATTGATTACTTAAATAGAAAGTTGCAAAAACTGAACACATTATAGGTTGAATCATTCTCACGATGGATGATGTATTTTTCTGACCATAGTTGACGTATTTGCTTTCACAGAGAAACCTGTAATTTTTCAGCATATCGAAATAATGTTGAAAGGTGGCAAAATCCCATACTCTGTAAATATTTGATTCCGTTGTTTACGCTTTTGGCTGTGAATTTCAGGAGTCGCCATTAGTATCTTCCCCTTCATTTTTGAACATCTTATGTTATTCAAAGACGTTTGACTTTTTATAGCGTTCTTACTACATTCAAATGAAAACAGCTACAACCTTTAGTAGTATTTACACCGATTTTCTTACACAACTTGCTAATAATGCGCTTGCTTTCAGTACCTATCATTTATTTGACGATAAAATTTCCCCACGCCTACAACGCTTTCCCGACTATTCACTTACTCAGGAGTGGATCTAATTGTCTGCGGTTTATGCATGCACTAATTGAAATCTCTCCACACACATACCTAAATTAAAAGGATGATGCTATTGCGCTGTTCCGGGTGTTAGGGTGAACATTGAAAATCCCCTTTTTAAAATAACTAATTAAATCTAAACACCCAGGAGCAGATAAATAGATAATTAAATAAAAAACACATACACTCTCTCTCTCTCACTATATATAAATATATGCTTAGATGTTGTTAAGTGTTTTTGTTTTTTCGATATTCTGCCGCCTGTTATTTAATTTTTTCAGATGGGGTTGTACCTCCAATTATTTATACACTGCGTCTATAACACTATGCCACATTAATTAAAATTCAAGAGGAGACACCTCCATTCAAGAGGCGGCACCTTCGTCCAAAGAAACCTTCATCATGGGCATAATAAGAAGTAAACAAGTTTCCTGTGCAAGGCATGCTTCCAAACAAAATCAAATTCTTTGTAAATTCCTTTCAAGAACT
The DNA here is from genome assembly GCA_006491805.2 of Dysdera silvatica. Classification (NCBI taxonomy): domain Eukaryota; kingdom Metazoa; phylum Arthropoda; class Arachnida; order Araneae; family Dysderidae; genus Dysdera; species Dysdera silvatica. Next base: position 8,435 of record QLNU02002947.1, on the reverse strand, counting down.
TTAAATTTAGTTGTTTTTTATGTGACAAACGAAAAGACTTGTTAAAAATGCCTGTTGAACTAACAAAGGTGTAAAATTTAAATTAATTTGATTTTTACTAGTAAAAAACACTCTTAAAAAAATTCTGAATATAAATAAGGCACTTATAATTAAATTTCTTTTTTTTTTAAACGCAGGACCCCTTAACATACAAATCCACCTTTTTGTTTTTTTCCAACCTATCATATTTAATTTTTTAAACCCATTTTTAACTTGCAAACAAAATAATTTTGGCCAATCAATGTACCTAAAAACTGCTATTTCGCTCCCTACAATATGGCTAATATCCATCAGCAACCGAAACCTATAAAAACTTAAGTTTAGACGAAATCCCTGGTCGAAAGAAAATAAATAAATCATCGCAGCAAGAAATAGTCAACTCGTAGCACCTGCATAAATAGGCAAGCCCACCCACACAGCGGCTGGGTTGGGCTGGGCTTGGCGTCCAGTCCAGACCACCACAATTGGCCAACAATTGCAATTTAGGCAGGCGAAATTGCCGTCTGGTACGTTAACAGGGGCCAAGTGAAGGAGTTGGCAATATATTGGCGAGAATAAGGATTTTAGCAGTCCTTAGAAAAAAAAAACCACTTCAAGATGGCGATTTCTAAAAAAAGCATAACAAGTCTCGCTGCAAGAGAGAGAGAGAAAATTTTGAAACAAGATGTAAACCAGAGGATGCCATCCTACTCCAAACATGGGCCATTAAGGGTGTAACATGTAAGTTAACGTTACCTTTCTTTCTCTTCCATTAATCGATAATTATAAGTGCCTCCTCCCTCATTAAACTTATAATGAAACGTGTAATTTTTTCTGGTGGTTATATACCCCAGTATGATTCTCATAGTGAAATGAGTATTTGAATTGTTTTTGTTTTTTTAATTACTTATATCAGGTTTAAATACTGTAAAAAAATATGCCAAGTGAAAAATTGATTGTACGTAATAATAGCTCCAAATGCTTTATAAATGGCACTTTTAAATTCTAAAGGAATAGAAAATATATTATCATGTTTATAATATAAAATAAAAGGCAGTAATTGTTGAATAATTGTTTCATGTTTGTTTTAAAGAACCTGTTTTTATTATTTTGTTTATGTTTAACACACAACGCGTTTGAAATTTTAGGTAAAGTCAACCAATGTTTACTAACCACTATCAACGGCCAATTTACAAATTTATTCTGGGTAAACTAATTTAATATTTAATGTTATGGAAATGGGGTTTTAATGTTCTCAAATAGTAAAAAAATTAAATCACAATAAGTAAAACTAACTAAAAAATTTAACCAAACTAATTATAAAACACCTATAAGAAATCAATTACATTTCATTAATTATAATTATAATACTTCCTTTGTAATTATAATATACTTCATTTAATTTTCATTAATTATTCTATTTCACATTAAATCATTAATGTCCTATTTCACTTTAAATCATAAATTATGAATAATATAAATAAATCATAACAACTAGTTGTTATCCCCCATAACACGGGAATTAAATTTCCACATCTCGTAACTACATCGGAGAAGCCTATTCCCTCAAGGACCTTCACAAGAGGTCCACTCGAAATCGTATGCACCTATAGGGCCTCCAGTATTCAAACTTAAATGGCATTGTGATGGCGTAATATTAACGCGGTCACCTAGCCTTCCGTTAAGCTGGATCTGACTCCCAAAGGTGCCCCCGAAAAAGCACCCCTGATGATAGATTTTCCTTTGTAGTCAGCGGTGGTTCTAGGTTAGGGCCAGAAGGACCATGGCCCCCAAACATAACCGAATTTTATTATATTGCCTATGTGCCATCAGCGGCGCCCGAGCACATGGGCAGGAATTTGTGCACCCAAATGTTTTATCTAAGACCGTTACTGACTGTAGTTTGGGGTTTGGTTTCTTAGGACTTCAGGCGGTCAAAGTCCTCAGGAAAATGTAGGTACACTGCCTTAGTGGCAGCGTATTCTTTTATCATGCTATAAACCCTGGTTTTCACCCGATAATATCATAGGGTAAGCGCCATGTTACTGTTCATCGTAGTTGAGAAGGTGGTTCCCACAGCATCGGAGGTTAGGACTCCTTAGAAATCTAGATGTTCTTGTACAGCATGACTTTTGCTGTTCATTTGCAGTAAAATTAAAGCGAATATTTGACGATGTAGTTGGGGACCATTCAAGTATTACGTAAGCAATATTTTGGCCATTTCAACCCTCCCCAGTCAGTAAACAAAAATTAATATTAGGTAACGTTGGCAAACAAGACCAACGGCAACTCCCCACCAAAGTGCTTACGCAATATCTGAACTCTTCCTTACGTTCATTACGTCTGTATCACTATGGGGTCTACCCTGTGCCAGTCAAGTTGTCATCAAAACGAACGTGAGGAAGCAAAAACTGGACGTTTGCAAGATTTTTTCACAAATTATTTTATTTTGCTTAATATAGCGAGATTTATAGGGGCTAAGCTAATACAAAGAGAAGCCAGCTAGCTTCAAAAAGCTCTTTAAGAATAGAAGCTCTTAGTATAACAAAAAAACATGATTTTTGAAATCGCGTTCAAACAAATGATATTTACAGAAACGTTTTTATACAAAAATATTAATTCAAATGCTTGTCAAAACTCGCTTGAAAAACTTGTTAAAATTCCGTAAAAAAGGGAACATGCGGAAGGCTGTTTTTTAAATACAGTTTTATAGATGGCTGAATACCTTTTTTTAACTCATAAAAACCTTGACTTAACGATTATTTTCCAAACCAGTACGAGCTGAAGCCTCTTTGACAAAAACCAAATTTCCTCGCCAATATGCCATAAAAGAGAAAACAGAAATTGTAAACCGAGTACCTAATAAAAAATTAGTAGCACGTAATTATCGTGACAATAACCATAAAATATGGAACATAATCAAGATAAAACACGGAGATTACTTGGCATGAAAGTACGCAATTGCTTTGTTTTTACCAACACATATCTGCTCTCTCAATGCGCATAAAAATACACAATACAAGGAATTTTCCGACAGAATATATCATTCTAAATTAGATTTCTATGTACTGGGTTGTTCATACTAGTTTTTGTCGTTAATTGCACTTCGGTACTTTATTTTCCCTGAGCAGACGTAGATGCTCTATTTAAGGATGATCATAAGATTCCAAAAAAAAGGGGAGCTGGCGCATATCCGCCATTTTGTTGCTGTTGTATCACGTGATCGTGGTTGCAAATTGCATTTATTAGCGACATTTTAAACGCGTTTCGCCAATATTTATTTTCGTTGTATAATAGAGGATTTTTAATTATTTTTATGTCAAACTAGCGATCATTGCGCCAATGCGGCAAACTTTTATCGCCAAGGTGAATGAAATCGGAATTGTACAACAAAATGGCGACTGATTCTTTAGCCTATAAATCTAGGGACTCTAGGTAATCAATTCAGTCAGCGACATTACTGACGGAACTGTTACGAACGTTTTAATTTGGGAATTCGGTGAATTAGAGCAAGGACAAATACAGATTATGACCAATCGTAAATTTTATCGTATATCTGGTCGTCTCATTACGACTTTTAATCACTTTAATTGCGAAGGAAACTGCAATTACCGTGCTAGCATATTCAAATGATTGGAGAGAAACAAATCCCTTTTCGTATCTTAAGCTCGAATTATTAAACAGAGGTTGTTTGTTATTCTTGCCATTGGGCATTTGTTCAACGTTGTCATAGTGCAATACTTTTGTAACTTTATGTGAAAAAAATTTTTTTTGTTCTATCTCTCTCACTTTAAAGTACATGCATATAAAGTATATATTCGATAAGGACTCTTGTATGGATCAGAGATATAAAATCTAACGAAAATTGCAAATATCCAAAAGGGGAGCGTAAAGCTGTATGCTTAAAATAACTAGAAGAAATCGGAAGAGAAATACTTGGGTGAGAAAGCCAAAGAGAGTATATGCCGTCATTGTTAAATATCGAAAATCCAACATACATGGAACGGTACTTGAATTTCCGATCGCATAATCCAGCTTGCCACAAAGCTTCTGTTGTGAGGTCTGACTCGTCTGGCCCTTAAGCACAGCAGTAGTGTTGAATTGAAGGATGCTGAGGTTGGAAGGTAAGGAGAGCTCTTGTAGATAATGGCTACCCAAGCAAGATTATCGCTTGAAGGTCTAATGACGGACGTGGAGAACCTGTTGAGCAGAGAAGGGCTAGAGGGACGGTTGTTTTAGCATATGTGGAGAGCATTTCTGAGGAGATTGTGCGTATTCTTAGGAAAGCTAAAATCAAGATTTAATATAAACCTGCATCAAATTTACGTGGCTTGTTAGTAAAAGTCAAAGATCGAGTTCCAATGGATGAATTGACTGGAACAATTTACCAGATACCCTGCAAAGACTGCGAAAAAGTATAAATTGGCGAGGCGGGAAGAAATATTTGTACACGAAAAGGAGAACATCATCGTGCTTTGGAGAAGGGTGAGATGACTAATCTTCTGGCAGAACATGCCTGGGAGAGAGAGGTCATGTTCCTGATTGGAAAAGTACACGAGTTCTTCATAAAAATGTAACTTCTCGCTACTGCAGAAATAATCCTGGGAAACTTCCTAAATGTGTAGTAAGGCGATGAACATCGCAAAATCGATGCCTGAACCTTACCGCATTTTTGCTAGGAGATGGGGGAAAACCAGTTTCAGACAGGGGGAATTACCGAGTGCGGGACAGTTCTAAGAAAATCCAGATTCAGACGGGGGAAAGAGACGACTGCGGACTTTACGGAAAACCAAAGTTGGGGTATAAATACCGAACGCCTACACTTCCTTGACACTTTCGCTTGATGAAGGGAACAGTAGCTCTAGAAATATTCCGACCAGTTTCAAAGTTTTACTAGTTATCATTGCTAAAGTTTAAAAAAGATTAAATGGCATATCGCCAGAAGAACTGACTGAGGATGGAGAACTGAAATTCTCAGCTGTATTCTAAAAGATCATAAAAGACTTAGGAAACATCCTCAAACTTGATGGGTGGATTAAATAAGAAAACAGGTTAAGGTGGAATAGAAACTAATTGCTCAAGACAAACATTTGCGGGAAGCGCCTGGAGAAACTTTCATGCAGCAGGGAATGTATAATGTTTGATGATGATAGTTTTATCATATACGTATAATGTATATAAATAAGCACACGGTACATATTCTTATGCAAGCGAAATATACAATATACTAATTACTACAATTACATTTATTATTTATTAAATTACGAAACATTTAACACTAGGCTCTCTTAGTATGTGATCATAGTACATTAAATAAGGCAAATTAATGAATAATTGAAGGGAGGATACCCGTAGCTTACCCTTAATTTTCTATTGAATAATAATAATAATGTGGACCAATCGTAACTTTTGGTATATGTCTGAATAAAACTATAAAATAAATATGAACTTAATTTTTAAATAAAATTAAACTAAACTAAAATATAAATAAAAATAAATTTGGCACAAATTTAAGAAATTACACACAAGTTAAAATTTACGTTTCAGGCACATGCTTAGGAAAATAATTATGCAGCTGTATAATTTCACTAAATTTAGTTTTTTTTAATATTTAATCTCAGTTTTAATATTCCAAATGTCATTTTTTTACTTCCGTTCTGTCCTCAAATCCTTTTGTGTTTAATTCTTATTTAAGTCTAATTATTAATTTTAAAAAAGTTTTTTAATTTTAAAATTTAAAGAATTTTAAAGATTTGGAATTCTATAAATTATTACATAGTTAGCAATTCTTTAAGTCTAACTAGACATAAGTATATAGTTTCTGTACGTGATTTGTCTTGGTTCAGTCGATTTATTAAAGGTTCTATAGTACAGATAGGTAATACATGTTTTCTTCTCTCCCTCCTTCTCTCTCTCTCTTTCTATCACCATATACAGGCTGAGTTTAATCCACCGCCCCTCCGATGCATTTTTGAAATCCTTATGTTATTATAAGCTTATTTGCAAATCATTGTTCGGTCGAAAAATGGAATTTTATATGTTTTCTTTTTTAATTTTTCGAGCGGACTATATTTGCTGATTCAGTGAATCATAGGTTAGTGGAGGCCAACCTTATTTTTAAGATTACATGCCCACTTGGCGCGATATTCCATTTGTTGAACCAAATTAGTATAAGATTTATTATGGCAGTATTTCGTTCCAAGAAAATAAGTTTAATTATTGGTTTTATGACTATTCAACACAGAATAGACTGAACGGAATGATTTCATATTTTTGCTAGAAACTGATTACGCATATAATAAATTAGACAGCGTTAATTGTAATAAAAGTATAATCTGCAGCATTCACCAAAAAAGCTCGCTAAACACTTAAATGCAATTTTCTAAAGAAAACAAACCGGTTTGGCTGACATTATTTCGCGAAAACATTCACTTGCCGGATTCAAAATAAAATGAATGCTTCTCTTATGCACAAACTGAATTGCAACTTGCAATGCGATTATAAAAATTAAAGTAATTTGTTTTCTGCTATGACTTTCAGAAATAAAATGAAAGGAATATAGAACTTCAATCTAACGAATAGAGAAAAAAAAACCTTTACAGCTACTTCAAAATCAAATATGTTTAAATTTAACGAGTTAACGCCAGCTCTGTATTACTGAGCGTATTGTAAACTTTTAGAATACACACCGCGTTCGCTTTTTCACATTTTTCGACCAACTAGCTACCTCGCCACGTGTTGCCAAAAAGGTTTCAATTGGCTCTATTTTAACTTTTAACACTTAATTTCTCGATTTTCAGGGGGATATAGCTACTAATTTTCATACATTAAGGATTTTAATGTATCTACATTAAGCTCAATTAAATTCGTTAGATTTGGCATGTGAGCTCCGAGGGTGGGGGGGTTTACTTGTGAGTTTCCCTGACTTTCTCAGTCTGTGATACGAGCCAGTCTCCTGAAAATTCCTCCAATGAGGCAATCCTCCCGATCTCTCCAAGCGTGGGGGGCGGTGCCTACACGCTTCACCCTACTTCCCAAGTCCTGTAATAACTTGAGAAAAGCAAGAAAAGTTGAATATCATATTAAAATTTAGCCTTCTTGTACACACCGAAGTATAGGAGGGGGCAACATAGGGTGAAGTCCGGGCCCCGCCACAAGTAATTAATAGGCAACGTATTTTTGTACGATAAAAAGAGGAATCTTGACTTTGTGCCAGTGGAACTCCTAACGTGTCTTATGTTCAGTGTATCTATTGGATAAAGTGAAAGAAAACACAATGTTTCGGTAACGTACGCAAACATTTTATAAGGGGTTATGGGTGTACTAGGAGGTGGGGAGGGATTCAGCAATCAAAATTTAATTATATACAGGAAAATGGAAAGTCAATGGGGTTATGACTAACCCCTGCTCCCGGTGCTATTACAAATAGTTTTTATGTTACAACTACCAAATGTTCAGGGCCGGACATTAGCTGAAGCCATTCCTCTCTCCCCCAAAACCGAGCAGTTTTTAAACACAAAAAGATATACTACTCATGCTAGGTTATATAAAAAGTGATCGCGAACTTGTTTTACAACTTCGTAATAATTTTACAAAAGTCTCTGATTGGAGCATAGCTTGACTACCCTCTACCCACAAAAAAATAGATGCGCTTCGGAACCATTGATTAGTTGTAATGTCATCAATCAGATAATAACAATTATTAACGCTGTATTAGGGTAAAAGGTCACTAAATTAAAAATTTACAGGACGGTGCATAAGCATTCCCAGAAAGTGGAAGGGGGTGAGGTTTATTTCAACCCACAATCCAGAAAATTAACCATGTTAAAAAAAATGCACGTTAAAATCTAGGCGATGGAGGTCAAATCCTCGCGACCCCCCACCCTCTCACCGTTGGGATAGGCAAATGGGACGATGTCTAAACGTTCTCTAGTGCATAATATTTAAAAACTGAGGTTTTTTTATAATTAATTATGGAGAGATTTAAGAAATAGCGATAGGCCGCCAATTCTAATAAACTTGTCATCCTCGCGCATAAGAATATTGTAAATTTTACTTTCGTTGTTCGTGATACGATGAAGGTAGCTTGCAAAGTCGCCAAATTGGGCTTACCCTTTTGCTGGTAGTATACAGCCAATGAAAAGGTTATCTCGGAAAAATAAACAACCTAGTAGTTTCTCGATAGCGCCTATTGGTGAAACTGGTCCAATCAGTGAACAGATAGTTATTTCAAAAACGTTTCTCTAGTGCGGTGGTTTGAACTTACCCTGTATAACAATTTTTATACAAAGCTTCATTAAAGCCAGCAAAATGTTTTAAGAGTTTCTATTCTACTTGATGAAAGAGTTTAAAAGGCTATGCTAGCCAAGTCCTTTCTTTGTACTAAAACTAAGGCTGTATAATATTGTACTTATAGT
>QLNU02002945.1:6685-23858 GCA_006491805.2 Dysdera silvatica | reverse complement strand
AATTTCTAATAACTTTTGTCACAAGCCAGATTTTTAATACACTGCATAATAAAAATAAAGCATCAGGTATTCATGAATAGCAATTTTTCCAAAATAATTTTACTTGAAAATACAAACTACATAATAGAACAGCATGTCACCGAAAAACAAAATGCAGAATAAACACTTACTGTGTCCTTAATACTGCAGATATAAATAGGCTAAATGGAACACAACAAGAAACTATCATTGTTATCACAAATAAATATTATGTAAAAATTATAGAAAACCCAGAAATCCTTTTTAATCTTCGGTTAACTGCTGCAAACACATGAAAGCATATGGCATGTTTATCCATGTCATTTGGCGCCCCCTGTGAACAACCCTAGTAATTACTCCAACAGGAAGTGGGGACACCCTTAAAATTCACGTGAGCAGGCCTGTAGTAAATCTAGTTGGCCTTGCTCTACTGGAGGAGTTGCTGTTGAATTGCTGTACGGTTTTTGTGTCTTTGCAATTTGAAACTTTTTTTGTTCTGAACGATACTTTGGAGAATTTTTGAATTTCATTTGTAATCGGAATATTGTTGGAAAATTTTGTGCTATTTCAAAGAAATTTAGCAAATGAAAAGCGTGTTGAATAACGTTTAATTATTGGATTAGTGAAACTGTATCTGAACTTTGAGTTTTTTCGAAAGGCTTTTCTTTCAACTTCGTTTTATTGAGAACGGAAAATTTGACGTTTCTAGGATAGCTAATCATTTTCAAGAAATACAGTGAATGAAAAATTAGGTACAAGTAATCATTTTCAAGTAATACAGTGAACGGAAAATTAGAAGCATACACACAGATGAGTAATCGTTTTTAAGAAAATCAGTGTACGAATTTTTGATTTCTTCAAGTAAGTCTTTTTCTTTTCAAACTTTGAACTGGAGGTCCTTGATTAGTGATATAAAATATTTTTGATAAATGATGACGATAACCATTGTAAAATCATAATTATACTGAAAGTTCAAGCGAAGTAATGGAAAAGAACATTTAGGAACATTTTAGTAATTCAAAAGTACGAATGTTATGTAGTTTTCCTTAAGCATTGCGTGAAGAGTTTCAGTTGAAGTTCGAGACGCAGTGTGAGTCAAGATAACTTTAAACTTTTAGTCTAAATGATTTCTCAAAGCCTGGAGAATTTGGAAATTGCATTTATATTTTAGTCTTTAACAAGAAAAGTTAAAGCACCTTTAAAGAAATTGTCAATGCACAGATTGTTGAATTCGATTGTTTATTCTCTGTGTGATGAAGAGACAATTTTTCCAAGTTTGTGCTTAAAATAGTGAAATAAACTTTTAGTCCTCAGCGGAAAAGCTCTAATTCTGTAGCATCTGCCATAAAACCCATCCTGTAAAGCTTTCGGGTGCAAGAAAGAAAGACTGCAAAACATTCTCAAATTCTTAGTTTGAATCATCTTAAAAACGGGCATCTGTCGTAGTCTGAAATACAACTAGACTTCAAAACTCCTACCAGTGTTTGTCACTATTCAAGATTCAAGCTAAAACATAGCCGTAATGGAGGTAAATTCCAGCAAGAAACCTGGAAAAGTTAGTTTGAACTGCAAATTATGTGAGAAAGTATTCTCAAATTTTTACAATTTGAAACGTCATGTTAAAAACGTTCATCCATTGGAGTTGGAAACCCAAGATAATTTTAGTAGAGAACCTAAGGTTAGTCTGAGCTGCAAATCATGTAACAAAACGTTCTCAAAATCTTACAATTTGAAACGTCATCTTAAAAACCACTTTCCATTGGCGTCTGAAACCCATGAATGTACTTCTGTACATAAAATTTTTGAATGTCCTTGTTGTAATGCCTGTGTTTCGAAAAACAACCTCTCTGTTCATTTTCAAGAAGAGCATGAAATACGTATAGAAACTGAAAATGTTGAGGTTGCTACGTTTGAAGATTTTAAGTCGTGGAAAGAAACTATTGAAAAAGAAACAAAATTTAAATACATGAAAGCAAGAGGTGCAAAGATAAGTAGTACAGGCAAAATCCATTATTTTAAATGTCATCGATCTGGAAATTTCAAACCTACAGGTAATGAATTAAGAAATACTAAAATTCAGGGGTCTAACAAAATCGGGAAGTTCTGCCCAGCCTATATGAGAGTCTTTGAAGAAAGCAGTGGAAAATGTTCAATTATCTTTACGAAAACACATGTAGGGCATCCATTAGAGTCTGAAAGCCCTGAATGTATTGCTTCAAATAAAATTTTTCAATGTCCTTGTTGTAACACCTATGTTTCGAAAGACAACCTCTCTGTTCATTTTCAAGAAGAGCATGAAATACGTATAGAGACTGAAAATGTTGAGTTTGCTACGTTTGAAGATTTTAAGTCGTGGAAAGAAGCTATTGAAAAAGAAACAAAATTTAAATATGTGAAGGCATCAGGGATAAGTACAAGTAGTACAGGCAAAACCCATTATTTTAGATGTCATCGATCTGGGAATTTCAAACCTACAGGCAACGGATTAAGGAATATTAAAATGCAGGGGACTAACAAAATTGGGAAGTTCTGCCCGGCCTATATGAGAGTCTTTGAAGAAGAAAATGGGAAATGTTCAATTACCTTTACAAAAACACACATCGGGCATCAAAATGATCTTGGACGTTTATGCCTCAGTGAATCTGAACGAGAACTTTTGGCTTCAAAAATTGCAGCGAAAGTGCCATTCGATGTAATTTTAGATGATGTGAGAAGCTCTGTTTCAGAAACTTCTGATTTGGAAAGACTACATCTTGTGACAAAAAAAGACTTATACAATATTGGGAAGTATTACAATTTAAATTCGAGTGCTGTGCAACACAAAAACAATGGCACCAGCATTGATGCTTGGGTAAATGAGACAAGAACCAACGGAAATAATTGTGTTTTATTTTATAAGCCACAAGATATTACTTTGGAGGATTATCCAAATTTAAAACACGATGATTTTCTGCTAATAATAATGAACGATGCTCAAAAAGAAGTTTTAACGAAGTTCGACCATGACTGCATATGTATGGATGAAACACATTTAATAAGCAACCACAATGTCGGCCTAATATCGTTAATTGTGTTAAATGACGTGAGACAAGGCTTCCCATGTGTCTTCATGCTTTCAAATAGGTGCGACCAAACAGTCTTGGCATTGCTTCTCTCAGAAATAAAGAAAAGCATTGGTAATTTGACAACCAGTGTCTTCATGTCGAACATGCCAGAGGCATTTTATAATGCCTGGAAGGAAGAGATGGGTGCACCAACAACGCATCTTTATTGCTCTTGGCATGTCGATAACACGTGGAGAAAGAACCTAAAAAAAATAAAAGACCATCAAAAACAGTGTGAGATATATAAAATATTAAGAAGCTTACTTGAAGAGAGAGACAGGAAGACTTTTCAAGTAATGCTTGAGAATTGCCAGAACCATCTGCTCCAAGACGAAGAAACTGCAGAATTTGGGAAGTATTTTTTAGACACCTTTGCTAAATGCACAACCTTGTGGGCTTTTTGCTATCGGCTACATTGTAGTCTAGATGCAAACGTGGATTTAGAGTGTGTACATCGCACTCTCAGGTATGAATATTTAAAGGGGCAAAATGCTAAAAGGTTGGATAAAGGGATTTCCGCTATCATGCAACTTATAAAGGATGACATTTTTGATGGACTTTTAAATTTAAAGAAAGGTAATGTGGCTTCGAAGGCAAGACAATTAAAAAGACAACATAAAGCAAGTCTCTTGTGCGATGCCACAGTTGTTCAAGAAACCAATCGAAGTTGGATTGTGACATCCAGGTACGAAGAATTATACGTCGTTCGCAAAATAATAGACAGTTGCTCTTGCAATTTAAAATGCAGAGAGTGCAACAACAATCCTTGCCTTCATATGTATACTTGTAGTTGTGTTGACTCTGCTATCCGAAATAATATGTGCAGACATATTCATAAAGTCTGCATGGAGTTCAAATTTACAGAAGAATTTTCTTCAAGTGCTGATGGTGTATCTATTTGTATGGAAGATGGGGAAAATGCTACCTTGGTGGAATATTTACAGGAAACTTCCGAATTGGTGTCATCGTCATCAGTGGATGTAAATATGGAAAGGGAACGTATAATAGAGAAAGCTTTAAAAGTTGCTCACTCTCTAAATGCGATAGATGAGCTTGCTGTATTCGACAGGCAGGTGGGGTCAGTTAACACGATTGTGGCTGCAATGCGCTCTGGTGTGGGGGAGAAAAAAAGTTCCTGAAACCTTCAACAATGTACATGCCAACAAAAATAGTATATCACAGCAAGGGTTACATTTGGAAAAAAAAAAGTGAGAAAAAGCACGAAAAAGCCTGTCGCTAAACCATGACAGAAAAGATTAACATTACTGTACCATTGATTTCAAATGATGAAAACTGACAGGTGAAAATATGCTGAAAGAGCTGCATATCTGCAACTTCTATCAATCACTTTAGGTAAAATATGAATTTAAATTTGTCCTTGCTAATATTTTTAATACCAGAATCATATATGCAAATTTTTCATATACAAGTAATGTTTTATATAATAAATTTTATAAGTTCCTTAATATTTTCAACAAGAGGTGGTGCTACTGCACGTGACGTTACCCACTGAATTCTAGCCAGTGTTTCCAAAACTGGCAATCACAAAGTGACTAGCCACCATGTTTGCAGCATTTTTTGGGGATTTTCGTGAATCGTCCTCTTCCCCAAAATAAGTACTTACCTAATCGGATGTTTGTGGTGAAAAAAAGGTTTTAATTTCTGCCAAGAAACAAGGAAATAACTTTTCTGTTTTGTCGTCTTTATAACGCTATCTCCACATGCATTTAGCAAAATAGGAGTCAAACAGCATTTCATTGGGAACATGGTGGTGGTGTTGACGTGAAAAATCCTGTCTGCATCTGATCAAACATCCGCTCCACTAACTAGGTGAGTACTTGTTTTTGGCTTTCCAGACTTTGCAGAACTTTTATGATTCAACATTATACTGATTCACAGGTACTCGACTCCTAAATGAACAGACAGCAAGGGCACAGTGCGAAGTGGGGGCACTCTCCTCCAGAACCCTTTCACTAATACGTTTTCACTGATTCACGAAAATTACAAAAAATTCCATAAATAAATAACATAGCTGCTGGTCACTTTACCGATCGCTAGTTTTGGCAACACTAGCTGACGTTATAACCCCATTTAGTTCAATTTCTAGAGGACAAAGAGAGAAGTGGGTAACTTATTGTGCAATGACACCAAGAAGTCTTATTTTGTCTGAATAGACATCTTTTAAGACACTTTGAATATAAATGTGAACTATTTTATTTTTATTAAATGCGTTATTTTATTACAAACCATTTTACTTATTATAAAAAAAATTAATTTCTCTTCAATATATTGAAGTATTTGGTTGTAATTGCATGAATTTTTGCTCATTGTGATATTGCGTTTGATTTGTTAATAATCATTATCAGAGATCATCCTAGGATTAAAAAGGGGCAGGGTTGCTAGTCAAAAAAAGAGCATTTGAATTTTCAAGGGTACATCAGAATACAAAAAAAGGCACTGTACTTATATTTAAGGGCACTCAAAAACAAAGAATAAGTATATGCGCTTTAGGCTTGGCAAATGTCATTATGTAAATCATAATTATTTACTAATATTTTAATTTGCTCAATGATCATATAATTAATCATTTATAATATTAATATAATTATTTAATGTTAATATTAAGTATGTAGCAAGGCCTTAAAAATCTATTTCCCGACATGTCTGGGGCTTCTTTTTTTTTTCCCCACATGGCCGACATGTAAAAAAAAAGTAAGCTTTTAACAGATCTCTGTAGAATATTCTGTATTTATTTTTTAATTAGAATTAAATTTCCATTTTTATTTTAGTGATTTTATCAATGTCCTAGCGACAATCTCGATACTTCAAAGATAATGTAAACGTAATAGGGAGCCCTAGTGTGGAAAGATAAAAACTCCACATCCACATGTGTTTGACGTTTTTCAACGAGTTCTGTGGGATTATTTTGCTTTTTAATCAAGTTTTTCCAGGGATCACAACCTTGTAACATTTACTTTTATTACAAACAGTATACATAATGTAAATTTTACAATTTCTGCAGATTTTATTATGTATATATTTTCTTATTTGGTACTTACATTTTTAGTTGTACTTATTTTCATACACTTTCAGCTAGTACACTTTCTTAATAAATCTTGTCCATTTAATTTGTTTTGATGATAATTGATAAAGTACAAAAATTATAAACAGAGCAATAAAATGTAGTGATATTGTAATGGTAGGAAAACGTATTGGAGGTAGAAAGATGTTACAATATATATATATTTTTTTTTTTTACATATAAAATTTTGGTGCATGTATTACTTTAGGTTACATGCCCGACCAGGCATGCAAATTTTTGGAGATTTTTCTGGCCCTCATATTTAGTATATATATATGTAACTAAATTATTTAATCGCCATTTCATTTTTTTTTTCTTAAAATTGTACATATGGTCTCGCCTTGTCTGGTGCAGAATATCCCTTGTCCTTGCACCATAAAAATTAAACCAACCAACCATTGAGCTACAGGTAACCTATCATTCCTCTCTCTCTCTCTGCAAATATATTTAGAACCTTTTTCACTGTGAACCAATTATTCTTGGAAAATGGGTTCATTGACTGCCATTTAAACATCAGCCAAGAGTAATTTTTTTGCCACAGTCAGAAGCTTGACATACAAAGTAATGGAAACAATTTTTATTATTTTTTTTTAACCATATCCATTCTAGGCTTATTTTGTGCAGGGTTCGTACGGGACCTTGAATTTTTTTCTTCCTGAAGTATATGAACCCTGAAAATCCTTGAAATTCATTTTTTGGTATTTCAGACATGGAAAAGTCCTGGAATATACGCTGCTGTAGATTTCCCTTCTTTCTTTTTACGTTTTCCCTAATACTTTGTTTTGTTGTTTAGGAAACTTTGGGCTGGCCAGATGCCAATATCTCCAGCCCCCTAAAAATTGGCAGATTGGCAGTAAATCTCCCCCTCTAAAAGTTCTATTTTTAGCCAGACCCTAGTTCCCACTTGTAATCAGTTTAAAGATTTTCAAGGTTACCATGTCTGTCCTACGGGCGAAGGATGGGAGGATAGCTGCCCAGAAATGACATTGCTGGGCATATTCGCCAAACTTAACGATTTCTGTAAAATTGCTCCAGATTGCGTCAAAACGTCAACTTTTCCAGAGCGCGGAAATTCAGTTTCGCCTTTGCCAAAATTACGTTTAACCTTTGTATTTTGTGGAGCCAAATTTTCCTCCCTACCAAATTTAGGGCCTAAAATTACTGCATTTGCAGTTTCGTTGATATTTAAAGTAACTTGCTATCTGTGTGACTGAACACTATAATCGCCAAACAGCATTAGCCCCAGCAACAATATGGGTGGCGCAGTGTGGTAACGCGTTCTCCTAGTGCGCCGCTAATCCGGGTTCGACTCCCAGCAGTGCAAAAAGAACGCTTACTCAGAGATCTCATAAAGATCGCACTGCTCACTGTAGTCCGGGGTTTGGTTCCCTAGGCCTTAAGAGGTTCGGATTCCTCGGAAAACAGTAGGTCCCGGCGCAGCATGACCACTGTAGTCTTTGAGCCGTAAAACCAAAAAGCAAGCGAAAGCCCAGCAATATGGGGTGGTTTCACCCCACCAAGGTCTTTGGAATTTTATTATAGCCCGCCCACTCTATTTACTAATAACAAAGAAAACGTTTGTCCCCCCCCCCAAGCCCCGGGAAAATTTCTATAGGCACTGTTGCCGGACAGGGTAGGTAAAGACAAAGAAGGGAATAACAAGATAAGCTTCCTTAAGTATAATGTAAGACCAGTAATTTCACTGTCTTCGGCAACTTTGCTTTGCATAGAAGCCATGTCTTTCATGTTGGAGTGGCACAGAGCTTTACTCTTCTTTTGACCACGGCTCGAAATTAGTGGTCATTAGTCATATTTTGCACCTATAAATTTTGTTTTGACGACCAAGATTTTAGACCTTGTCGTTATTTTTGGCACCTAACTTTATTTTTATTGTTTATATAATGCAAATTTCGATTGCTCAATCCTTTATTTTTCCTTTTGCCAATCTCACGGGTGCATGTCCCAAGTTCAGAATCATTGTTGCTTTCATTAGTGGGGAAACCAATATTCTGCAATCTAGTGGGCTTTGACCAACTACGATATCTCGCTTCCCTCCTCTAGTGTTACACTACCGTCTCAACGTAACCTTTTCTACCTGTAAGGAGGTTTTTTAGGGATAGTTTAGCGATATTCTTTGGCTTCACGTTCATTTCTGATTTTTAAGTTTGCTATCAATTTTCGATCACAAAAGCTACGTAAAACAAAATCGGTAGTAAAGTTTCCAGAATTCTCTTAATCCACCCTCCCCTCGAAAGCGTATATCCTGTTTATATCTCAACTTGAAATTCTGGAAAATTTTGAAAAAAGTTTCCCCCTCTTCTCCCCTTACTGAATAGAACTTATGAATAAAAATTTCGTTGTCAAATAAAATAATTCGCAAAAACATCTCTTCATTTTATCTTAGGTAATCATAACAATACCGGCCCCACAATGATTTCCTGTCACATTTGAGGATTAGGATTGACAACATTGTATTTGTTTGTTGTAGTATGAAATGGCTCGTAAGTGCCCCCTGCATTTTCTGCGAATTTAAATTTGACTTTCTGGGTGATTAGTGGAGTTGACGTTTCTGACCACAACCCTGCTGCTCAGGGGCGGAATATGAAATACCGTTAGCTTCATTAAAAGGCGCCTTTATGAGAACAGTCAATTAGTGTTCATCTCGACAGATTTTTTTCTATTATTATTATTGCACCCAAGTAGAACGTTTTGGTAACTGAAGAAAAACTGTTAGGTGCCATTGATACCGAATGTTGTACTCCGAATTTTTAACTGTGGGCGTAGTGTAGCTTCAAAAATGGGCTATCTCCAATTTTTCACCATGCCCCCCCTCAAATAAAAAATATTTCTTATGTATTCCATGTTATATTCATGAATTTTCATGCATTTAGTCTGCTTAGCAATGGCTGATATCTCTATCATCTTCATCAATTTGTAATTTAAGCAAAGTATTGCATTTTATAATTATTCTTCCTTTTGAGTACAGCAGAATGTGAAACAGATTTTAGCTATTTTAATTTAATTAAAACACAAACGAGACTTAGTCTATTACCTCCTACTGTTTTCTACTAATTTCTTGTTTATTAAGTTGTATAGACCAAGAACGTCCGAATGTGATCCACCTCCTGCGATTAATTTTTGATGGAGAGATGTAGCGTATGGATGTATAAGGCAACCAAATTTTAAAAAGTTTCTTTTTTAAATAAACGTTACTTTATAATTTGTGAAATACCTGTTTTGTTTACCACTACCATTGTAAGCCATTGTGCTATGTGTATGAACGCACAGCATAATGTCATGGGTACCAAAAAAAAATGATCTCGAAATTGCACCTAAGAAAATCAATTTGACAACTAAGGGAAAACATGTCAGGTGTCATTGACGTCTAACGCTTTCCATTCCTAATTTCTACCCCTGCTTTTAGCTCTATGCAGTCTCCACTTACTATACATGCAGACATATATTATTTTTTGTTGAATTCGACGTAGCTATAATCACTAAAACAAGACCACATTCTGTAAATCTTTATTGAGCTTCATTCACAGAATATATATTTGCCCCCTACGTTTTTATATTTTCCGAACATATAAACACTCAAATTTCGGCTTTATAATTTAACACCCTTCCCCCACCTCTTTTTTTTTTTAGAAAATCGCATATTACTTACATACAACAATGAGAAAATTGGCTGAACCCCTCCCATTTATATATATATAAAGAGAGAAAGCAAAAAGAACCCCCAGAATTTTTTTCTTGCTGCATCATTGTTTATGCTAATGCTGAACTACATTATTATTCTCGATTGAATGGTGGGGAGCAAAATGCAATGAAAACCTACCTGTAAATTTCGATGAAATCCTTGAAAAGTCCTGGAATATTTTATTTTTTTCATAATGTGT
Source organism: Dysdera silvatica (assembly GCA_006491805.2). Lineage (NCBI taxonomy): Eukaryota > Metazoa > Arthropoda > Arachnida > Araneae > Dysderidae > Dysdera > Dysdera silvatica. The sequence goes on along the minus strand of QLNU02002945.1, from coordinate 13,755 downwards.
ATGAACCCTCTTCGTGGGACGGATTGTTCTGCCCGCCCTTTTATGAAAATATGTAACGCTTTGCCTGCTCGCATTAAAAATATTGCACACTGATATGTGCCTCGTAATTAACATGGTATGTGCAATTTATTGCACATGGAACTTGTCTAATGTAGTGCAGAAACATGTTTCTACAGATTGTGTGCATTGTATGTCACTTATGATAAATAGAATGTTTATTTATTATTAGAAAACCGGGGGTTGGGGGGTATAAACAAAGCCATAAATATACCAAACCATAAATGTTAAATGACACTTTGACAAGAGTTGACTCCCGCCTTGTGACTCTCACATAATGTCCCGTGCTATCCTTGCACCATAAAAACACAACCAACCAACAAGGGTTGGCAGCTATTTTCGTTGGGGAAAGCCAATCCTTAAAAATAAGGTTGCTACTGTGGATGAAAACTTGTTCATAAAGTTTGTTTGCATATATCTGGTTTAAATTCTGTAATAAAACATTCGTTTGGCTTCAAAAATACTTACATATATGTGGTTTTTGCATGTATAAAATCACAATTAAGCAGGTTTAGATAACATTAAAGGATAGAAATTTGATGCTTAATAATTTTTTCATATATGTGGTTTTCGCATATATACGAGTTGCATATGTGCTGTTTCAACTGTACATAGCTATGTGTATTTGTTTCCTCATGTTTAATATTCATACCATCGACTATATTTTGAATATTATGCTGTACTTTGGAATAAGAGATCCTGAAATTGAGCCTACAATGAAATCATGCCTAGGTATACTCTATCCCATTAACGTATGTAAATTTTATGATCATCCGGCAATTCCTTCTTAGTGGTTTTTACGTTAGTGTAGTTATGATGTTTTGAACTGTCTCAATTAATTAATGATTATTTCTGTTTAATGGTGGTATTCTGTACAGAGGTGGATTTGTTCTGCGATGACGCAGTGTGGTAACATTTTCGCCCAGTATTCTGTTAATCTGGGTTCGACTCCCAACTGTGCAAAGAACGTTTACTCAAAGATCTCATAAAGATTATACTGCTTACTATAGTCCAGGGTTTGGTTCCCTAGACCTTAAGAGGTTCAGATTCCTCAGAAAATTGTAGGTCCATAGATTTGGATTCCTCGGAAAACACTAGGTCATGTCGCACAAGGACAGTTTTAGGAATTTAAGGGGACCCAACTCTGGTTTTATATATACACACACATGGTGAATTTGACCTAATCTGCCAAACGAAAGGGGGTGATAGGAGAGCCATATGAAGTATAAAAACCATTTCAACCTTCTCCTATCTCTGTTTCCGAGGTATGGTGGAAAGAAAGAAAATGCATCAAGTCTGAAAAACAGAAATTTGTGATGTTGCTGAAAGACGTCTGCACAAAATAAGCACATATTTTGAAAGAGCATAAAAAGTACTATAAGATGACACTAGTTTTATCAGGATATCTGAATTTAACGGCGAGCTACAAGCGCTGAAACATTGGCGAAGTACAAAATTGAGTTGTTGCCAAAATCTTTAACCGTCAATTTTGCAAACACCCTTCTAGCTACAATTGGTCAAATTTACTAAAATCTTGTCCATTCTACAAGCTTTCGAATGAGCCTACAATAAAACATATAAACTTTCAGAGAGCAAATGCGAGTTGAAGTTTACATCCAAATTTTAACTTGCCAACTTCCAATTCTCCACTCTCTAATTTTACACTTTTCAGTTCTCTCCACTCTCTAATTTTATTTTTCAGTTCTCTCCACTATAATTATCCACCTAATTATCTGCTTCTCGGTTCTCCAATTCTATCCACCAATGTTAACAATACCTCTCATTGTTTTCAGGGCCCGATTACTTTTTCTTAAGTAAAAGCCTACTTTTTGGGGCTATTTTAGAGAGTATTTATTTTTTAGACACTTACAGACTCCGCCTCCCCCCCTTCTTAATCGGCATGTAAGGGGGCAATCATACTATCCCCATAGGCATAATCCAAGTAGCACCAAACATTGTATAATATCGCAAGATTTGCCATATCAGTATTGGATTATACCGAATTCCTATATTCTCACTAGTTATAAACACCCCTTCCCCATGTCGATGTCATATCTAATATGTCATGTGATAGCAAATTACGCTATCATAACAAAATCGTGATTTGATGTCTGACATCAAATTATGATATAAATAAGATCTTTGTTATCATTGTAAAATATTGTAATTTGATGTCACATATATCTCATGAAACCGGTTATAAGAAATTATATATCACAATAGCAAAAAAAGGCATCCTTTATAACTTTAATGACATATGTTAATCATTGACTTTGTCCGATCATAATCCGTTGACTGATGTGAGAAAAGGAGGGGGGGGTAATTTTTTATTTATTTTTTAAGTAACTTCAGATAACAATCAGTTTTCCATACTGAGATGGGTTGGTATGTTAAGTTTTTAAGCTTCAGTTAGGATGTTTGTCATTTTTAAAAATAATTATACTTTTTCTGGTGCTCTTTGCAACTGTAGAAGATGCATGTAGATTGTAAGACCATAAAATATTGGTGTAAAGAGGATTAAATAATTTTCTTACCTAAACTTTTGGATCTATTTTGTCGCAAGTGTGAAAACCAATTACGAGGCTCCAAAAAACTGACATGTTCTGTACAAATTTAGAATTTTCTGAATATCTTTATTTTAAAAATTACACATCGTAAACGATCTTAGTCGAAAAAACACGGAGGGGTTAAATTAATTTTACCGACAATAAAGACCTAAAATTATTCTGATATATACTCAGCCGAACCCCCGTACAGCGAATCTCAAAAAAACAAACTTTTGGTTCGTTTTAAACCAGGTTCGCTATAGCAAGGTTTGCCTGTATATGTAAACCAAACGTGAAACAGAATTTAAAATAATTGTGTTCTTTTTTTATCAAGATAAGAAAAATTAAATTATTCCTACTTTTCTGACCTTATATTACGGTGTAAATATTTTGCCCATAACATGCAATGCCAAAAAAAAGTGTTTTGCAAAAAAGTTATTCTGCTTTGTACATCACATATTTAGACATTTTTTTTTTAATGCTGGGGTAAGATATTTTGAAAAGTATGATTTCAATAAAAAAGGAAAGGCCTTTAAAAAAAATTAATCTAATTGATCAAATTACAAGCGGGTTAGAAAAATACACTTTTTGAGAATTTTATGAAAAATTTGCAGAAATATGCAAAATGTGCACACAAAGGTGAAATATGCAAAACCTGCAAGTGCATCGAAATCCGGACCCTATTTATAATAACATTTTTTCGTTTTATATAATCACCCATATTTTTTTCATTAACCATAACTTTATCAACCACTATAACATACATTTCCACATCGTAAACCATGCAATTTGTTTAATTCATTATCTAAATTAAATTTATGATACACATTATCTTTACTTCTATTTCATTAGTTAATAATTTATCTTTTATGCCATTCATATCTGTATCACAATTAACACAAACTGTCATCCTTCTTTTTCCATTTACATCATGTAATTTAATTACAATTATCATACTCCATACCATACGTCATATCATCTTTACCATTTAAAATCCCAGTCAGCAATCTATGACCATTCCAATTCTTTCTCTTGCTTTTTATATTGCAATTCAAGTGTTCAAGTCACTCTATATATCAAGGTAATTATACTTTTTTAATTATTATATCATCATGTTATTTTTTTCACAATTTTAGTAGATCGGGAGGTATTTATGGACTGAATAGTAAAATTGCCATTCAGTCCATAAATACCTCCCATTCTCCTTTTTCATTTTCCATGCTTGATTAAACAATTCCTTGCGTAAAAGGGCATAGTTGCCCCTACCTTAAGTTCCCTTGCCATCCTCCCTTCGATTCAGTGGCACACCCACGTAGGGGACCCGGACCCCCCCACTTTGGACTAACAAAGCGAAAAATAATTACTCAAATAGACACTGATTGGTTCTTTTAAAGTAAGATTGAAAATCGTGACGATCCCAGCAACATTTCCCTGAACTCTGGTAACGTTGATGAGACTGCTCTTGAGAAAAGCAACAGCAGTGGCCCGCGACTGTCTTCAAACAACTTTGTAAGAGGTAAAGGTAGAGCAAAACATAATATCAAACACAGTTGAAGTGGAAATTCCGAATGCAGATATTTCTAATTACGTCAAGAAATCTAACCTCACTGATGAAGATAGGATAACAGTGCTGAAAATCTTTGGGAACCATATGCAAATTGAAATTTTCCTACGACTATCACTTGTGCTGCATTAAGTCAAGGAACACCTCACCTCAAACGAAATTTCTGCTTACCTTGGATGAATAACCATAAGTAAACAGCTTACTCAAAGGTGCTTATTGAAAATTTTGTTCTCTTTTCACCCCAGAAGTCGATTTAAGATGACACAAGCCATGGGTCAATTTGTTTCAAAAGGATTTGATAATTGCAAGGCCTCGAAGAAGTTCAATCAACATGAAATTTCTCTCTATCATATGGATTCAGTTCTCAAAGCCGATGAGTTTTTAAGGGTCACGGAGGAGAAAAAGGCTTCTGTGGATGAAGTAATGGACAGAGGGCAAGCAAAAGCAAGTTTTGCAGAATAGGGTTATTCTTCAACCTATTATCAAAACGGTAATTTTTTATGGAGGACAAGGGCTAGCCATTGTAAAATTTTATAAACATAATCTAGTACTACTTCTAATAATTTAAGTATCTTGCACTGTTGAATTATTAGTAATTTAATAACGATAAATGTACACAAAAGGACAACAAGGGTGGATCCCGAAATCTTTCAAGGGGGCTGCGATTTGTTTCCGATTTCCATTTTTAGCCAAATGTCCGGTACTTTTCATCTTATTTTCCATGATGTGATTCCAGCTAGAGTGGGGGGGAGGCAATTGCCCCATGCCCCCTTCCTTGAATCCACACTTAAAAGACAACCGTAATTGACATGCCTCTGACCATTTTTTCCATCTGTCCTCTCCCACTTGGGAATATTCTGGGTACGTTACTGCTTCGATTATGCCTATGCATGACTCATCAACATTGAGTTCTCAAAATTATTGGGGGAGTCCCAGCACATTTTATGTATATTTATACATTATAATATATGTAAAATCGCAATTTATTTCAGATTATTGGGGCCTTCATAACTGTACACCTATTCCATGTTTTGTATTTACAAAATACATTTACCATGATTATCCTTTTTGTCAACGAACATACGTTAAAGTCCATACACATATGCAAAAATGTGACAAATTATTTTCTCCTCTCGCCAGATGTTAGTTTCCTAGCCAAGTAAATATTATTGGATAGAAACACTGATAGGAATTGTTGCAAAGTCCATGCGCAGAAGGTAGAGGAGTAATGCTCACCGTCCTACCACATCCTTCTGCTGAGAACTTGTGAATCCTCTTCCTAAAGGCACATTTTCCTAGATGTGCATATTTTGCAGCGCAACAATGAAAAACATCAGAATCTGAGTCAAACAATAGAAAACCAATGGAAATGTTTTCCTAGAATGCGCAAAATACTTTCATTGGTTTTATTATCTGAATTTCATCTTGGCGTTTTATATTCTTATCTGCAAAATATATTAAGTCTTAAGAAAACGAGCCTTTACTCACTTAACTCTATTTATTCTTTTGCTCAATATAAAACACTCATCCGCAGACATCTATTGGATAGAGAAATATAATATCACTACATCTTTCTCTATTTATACCTTCCGTACCTTTACTAATCACCCAGCCCTTTTAACTTATTGTATTTACTTATTTGCGACTTCCACTTATTATATCCAATGCTGGGTTTACAGGTTCGCTTTGTCAGACCGCAAAGTCTTTACCCTTTGCTGCCTAAATGGATTAGCCAAACTAATTAATTGTAAATCATTATCACATCATGTGAAAAAAATTTGAACCCATCTAAATGAAGTTTGATTTGAATTTGTTGTCATTTCATTTATTAATAAAGTGTCATGGTCAAATTAAATCATATTTTAACCACTTTATTATGCTGATGGCATATACATAGTTTAATGTTATTCAAAATCGCTCATTTCAATCTTGTATTTTTGTTTACAGCACGTAAAACGTTCACCAATATTTTATAAATTATGTGTTTTGTTTTAACAGGGCTTCAAAAGTTCCACATGTCTGACGAAGAGAACTTGCTTTTCATGCTTGTGGGTTCCCATTGGCTTCTAATAGGAAACCGTAATCATCTCATGGAAAAGAACAAACGGCGAATTGTGGCTGGGACAAAACGCAATATCGGCCTGCAATTACCACTGTAGTTTTCCAAATTTGTGGTTACTTGGAAAAAAAAGTGGGTCCGTGAAATATATAACCGTCGAGATCTTGATGCGTTATCTCACCATTTTTTCCAACAGAATGGAAAGTGCCATACTCACGATAAGATCCTCGATTCATTGAACAGAAATAGCTTCGCCTCTTACTACAGGACCATCTTCACTTCCGTCAAGTTAGCCTACAAGCTGCATTGCATGAACAAGCACCTAACTCCTAAAGAAATAGTTTGTGGTTTGCACAAGCTTGGACATCGCACCACGTATGACCAAATGAATTGCTTGGAAAGGCAAATGCTAGTAACGATGCAGTTCAACATCAACTTTATGATTACGCCTGAATAAGTGGAAACCCTACTCATAAATCTAACGGTAGTGTATAACATTCATGCCATTGGTCTCGACACCCTGAAAAGTATGTCGATTACCTTACTCAACACTCTCTATCCCCATTTTATCACCAAATATACTCTTGAATAACGAAAAGGAAAGAAGTGTTGTAGGAGGACTACTATCAAATGAAGGCAGATTATTTTAACCTGGTATCATCGCAGCTGCTGGACATCAGTGTGGTGTAACTATTGGAGCTGAAATTCAGAGTAACCTATGCTTAGTGACATAAGCGGCAGAGAAAGAAGTGACATTTTTCACCATGAACATTATTCAACTTTATTGTAATGTCAATAACTAACATGTATATACAGTAATAAACCTCCTGTTATCCTGAGCAAC
>QLNU02002943.1:0-10343 GCA_006491805.2 Dysdera silvatica | reverse complement strand
GACGACGTGACATCCCTTTTTTCCGGTATAGGAGCTATATTTAAGAATAATATAAGCAATGAAGAATAATCAATCAATTTATTCCTGAAAAGAGATACACAAATATCTTATGAACCTATCTACATCAATTTTTTTTTCCTTTTCTCCCGACGTTTGATTAACAATATATTTTTCGACGTGAAAAACCTAAAGAAAAAAAAAAATATATATATATATATATATATGGCCTGCAAAAGGGTTGCTGGTATCTAACTGGAAGGAGACCCACACGCTGAACGCATGTGACGATGTGTGGAACCGGTCAGGCCAGTAACCTAGTGTCCTACCCCGCCTTCAAGTGGTGCAGGCTGAGCTTTCTATTTATGTGGCAAATTAATATTTGCTGCACGGATAGAAAGGCGGAAGGGGAGGGCTAATTCACCAACCCGTCTAGCCAGCGTGGTGAAATTATGGCTAATTCCTCCATTATGTTGACACACCAGAAACCATGGCCCCTAGTCTCCAGGTGCTGGAGTGCTCCTGATCAAGGCAGCGGTCAGTGTGGCATGAAAGCAGGGGGTGCTAAGAATCACTGGAATGGCCCAGGCTGCCGTTTGTTATTGACCTTGGCAACGTATAATGGACGATCCCTTGCTTCTGAAGCAAAACTTCAGGAATTGGAAGAGGAACTAGACAAGATCAAATGGGACATTGTAGGACTCAGTGAAGTTAGAAGAAAAGGTGAAGAGTTGGTGGAACTGAAAAGCGGACATTTGTTTTATTATAGAGGAACGGAAACTGGAAGAACAAGTGGTGTTGGCTTCTTAATCAACAAAAGAATTAAAGACTGTCTTCTGGAAGTTGAAAGTACATCAGATCGAGCAGCGAGGCTTGTTGTTCAACTAACCCAGCGATACCAACTTCAAATAGTACAGGTATATGCACCAACATCAAGCCATACCGACGAAGAGGTTGAAGAATTTTATGAAGAAATCAAAGAGTTACACACCAAAGGGAAACAACATATCAAGCTCATCATGGGGGATTTCAATGCAAGAATTGGACAACAGGAACAAGGAGAGACATCGGTTGGTAAATACGGATATGGGGAAAGGAATGAACGTGGCGATCAACTCATCGAATTTGCAGAAGCTGAAAACCTTAGCATCATGAATTCATTTTTTAAGAAGAAACCGCAAAGAAAATGGACATGGAAACACCCAAATGGGGGAACTAGTGAAATTGACTATATCCTGGCAAACAAGAAATCAATTATTGAAGATTGCAGTGTACTGAACAGATTTAATACTGGAAGTGATCATCGAATGGTGAGATGTAAAATGCACTTAAATACTAAATTAGAAAGGCAGAAGCTCATTAGGAAACAAATATGTAAGAGGATAGATTTAAAGAAATTAAAAGAAAATAGCGAGGCATTCAAGTTGGAATTAAAAAATCGCTTTTCTGCACTGGAAGGACTTATTGAAGAAGTTGACATCTCAGAAGCAAATGAAAACATTGTTAAGACAATAATTGAAACTGCTGGGGAAATTGGTGGTGTAATATGTAAAAAGCAGAATAGCAAATTATCTGAGAAGACGAAACAGCTCATGAAAAGGCGAAGACTTATGAAGGTGGACAATCAAAATACCAGTCGCAAGATCGAGTATGTAGAACTTTGCAAAACTTTGCGCAAAAACATGAAAGAAGATATAAGAAAATTCAATTGTGAGTTAGTAAGGAAGGCCATTGAAAGCAACAAGAGCCTTAGGGTTGTTAAAGGGAGTTTGTCTATTGGGAAGAAACACATCATTGCATTAAAAAGAAAGGATGGCACGGCAACAAGAAATAGGGAAGAAATACTTAGAAGAGTTGAAGAATTCTACAGAAAGCTGTATGAGGGTAACAGTGGATTAAACGAAGACTGTGAGATAGTCGAAGGAACAGCTCCTAAAATCTTAAAAGAAGAAGTAGCATTTGCAATAAAAAGTATGAAGAAAGGAAGATCCCCTGGCGATGATGGCATTACATTAGATATCTTAAAAGAAGCTGGAGAACATGTAGAATCCATACTCGCAAAATTCTTTACCAAATGCCTCAACAGTGGTAACATACCAAACCAATGGGATTCTGCAACAGTAATTCTTTTGCATAAAAAAGGTGATAAAGAGGATTTGAAAATCTACCGACCAATTAGCTTGTTACCTGCTATTTATAAAATCTTCACAAAAGTGCTAACACATCGCCTGCAGAAAAAATTAGATGCAGCTCAACCAAGAGAACAAGCTGGATTTCGAAGTGGATTCAGTACAGTGGACCATATTCAAGTATTAAGAGAATTAATTGAAAGAACACATGAATATGAACTTCCATTGTGTGTGGTATTTATTGACTATGAGAAGGCCTTTGACTCTATTAAAACGTCAGCAGTCATCAACTCTTTAAGATCAGCAGACATCGAGGATGTGTACATTGACATGGTGAAATGTGTGTATAAAAATGCAAGTGCAAAATTTCGGTTACATAAAGATACCGAAGCTATCAAAATTGGTAAAGGTGTGAGGCAGGGAGATACCATTTCTCCAAAACTTTTTACTTCAGCTTTACAGATGATTTTTCAGCAGATAAATTGGAATAACAAGGGAATAAAAATAAATGGTGAATATTTAAATCATCTGCGGTTTGCTGATGACATTGTTATTTTTTCAACGAACCCATCAGAACTCCAAGACATGGTACAGGAGCTCTCAACTAGAAGTAAAGAAGTTGGACTCAAGATGAACCTACAAAAAACTAAGATCATGTTCAATAATTTCGTAGAGGAAACAAAAATACAAGTTGACAACATTGAGCTAGAAATTGCTGATTCATATATTTACCTTGGCCAGCTGATTTCAATGGATGGCAACATTATGAAAGAACTCAACAGACGTATTAAACTTGGCTGGAGTGCATTTGGAAGAAACAGTTTTATCCTGAAGGGGAAATTGCCTTTGTGTCTAAAAAGAAAGGTCTTCAACCAGTGTGTATTGCCAGTCCTCTCTTATGGATCAGAGACATGGAGTCTAACAGTTGGAGCAATACGAAAGTTACAGACAACGCAAAGGAGCATGGAGAGGTGCATGCTTGGAATAACTAGGAGAGATCGAAAAAGAAACACTTGGGTGAGAGAGCAAACTAGAGTAGAGGACATCATTGTTAAAGTAAAAGGGCTGAAATGGCGATGGGCTGGGCATATTGCAAGAAGAACTGATCAACGATGGACAACAGAAATTCTGAACTGGATTCCAAGAGACCACCGAAGACCTAGAAAACGTCCTCAAACTAGATGGGTGGATGAAATAAGAAAACAGGTTGGGGTGACGTGGAAGCGAATTGCTCAGGATAGACTTGTGTGGAAAGCATTTGGAGAGACCTTCATCCAGCAGTGGATAGATAATGGTTGAATATGATGATGATGATGATATATATATAACAGATGATATTTTTCATATTCTTACCCACCTTAGACCGTAACTAATTTTCTCATGGCTTTGGCAGTAAGGAAAAAAATGGTTATTACAACCACCTGACTAGTCCAAAATGCCATTTGCCTTTCCATTCAACAAATTGCAAAATTTATATACAAGATGTGAAACTTTAAATAATTTACTTTGGTATTAGTTACATAACAACGTTTAAAACAGTGGAGGGCAACCCGAGTCACATGTGCCACTTAATGGCATATGGAGATGCGTATTATGACACACACAAAAACTTACACATTTGTTAGAAAGCACGTATGGGGGTGCCTAATTAATTAGGCGAAGGATGTCTTAAATGGCACGGCGATGGTACAAAAAACGCGAAAGTGGCACATTCCAGTAAAAAGTTGGCTACTATTGGTTTAAAATTTTCAACATTCAAGGCGTCCACATTTACTTGTCTGGCAATCGAATACGAATCTTAAATCATATTACTTTATTATCTACTTACACCTTGTCTTCTTGCGTATAATTTTATTGAAAATTATTTCGCAATATATACTCGTTCCATTTTTTTATATAGTACCGTTCAGATGTACCTAGTAACTCAAATAAACATTGCGCAGCAGGTATAGCGCAGAAGAGGGTATATAATCTGTACCCCAATGCCCAAGTTTCATGCAATCCACAGTTCTGACTGCAGTCTCTAAAACATCTGAAAGTTCCGTAACAATGAATGACTAATTGGGAGGCCCATTATGCTGCCAAGCACAGGCTTGCAGCTTTTGCAATTCCCACAATTAATTGGGTCCTGTTTAAATTGTTATTGACTGCATTATGTTAAATTTACAGCTTCGTAATGGTGCCAGATTCCGGGAATTTATAATTGCCATGAAATCATTTTAGAATGGGAAAATACATTTTAAGTCAAATGTAAATGCAGTTCCTCTACTCGTTTCATTTTAATCAAATGAAACGAGTAGAGAAATTACATTTACAGTTCAAAAGAAGACAGATGTTTCGTTTCCACCTATATACATGCAGACGTTCGAATTATCTTCTTGATGGACATACCGAAATCTTCCCGCCAAATGTTAGCCATCCATAAAACTGAAATATGGAAGCAGCATTACATATAAATTACATTTCCTGTTGCGAATGCATGATATCTAAGTTGTAATGTATAAATATTTCCCCTTGTCTGTCTATATAAACCCTAAGGAGAGAAAGGGTGAGCGTAGACTTCGTAGATCATTTGGTGGAGGCGCTCACATGTAATGAGAAGATGTCAAATTCATGTCTCGGTATCCACGTATCCTTTCCTCTCGTGTTTATGTGTGATTTTTTAATTTATGTACCTTTACCCTTGCGAATTCCAGCTGACATTTGCACAAGTTCAATGATTCAACAAAATATACACTAAAACCTCTCTTAACGATCACCTCTTTACTCCCATACTTTCTGCAAACGGGTTCCTTCACCCCCATAGGCCTTATGTTATATTTACCTTCATTCAGCGACCACCGCTCTGAGCTACAGCGTTTTCACGGAACCGACGTGCATCTTTGTCTTCCTCTTCCTCGCCAAATTGATTACTTAGTATATAATGGTGTTGGCTTCTTAATCAACAAAAGAATTAAAGATTGTCTTCTGAAAGTAGAAAGTACATCAGATCGAGCAGCGAGGCTTGTTGTTCAACTAACCCAGCGTTACCAACTTCAGATAATACAGGTATATGCACCACCATCAAGCCATACCGACGAAGACGTTGAAGAATTTTATGAAGAAATCAAACAGCTACACACCAAGGGGAAACAACATATCAAGCTCATCATGGGGGATTTCAATGCAAGAATTGGACAACAGGAACAAGGAGAGACATCGGTTGGTAAATACGGATATGGGGAAAGGACTGAACGTGGTGATCAACTCATCAAATTTGCAGAAGCTGAAAATCTTAGCATCATGAATTCATTTTTTAAGAAGAAACCGCAAAGAAAATGGACATGGAAACACCCAAATGGGGGAACTAGCGAAATTTACTATATCCTGGCAAACAAGCAATCAATTATTGAAGATTGCAGCGTACTGAACAGATTTAATACTGAAAGTGATCATCGAATGGTGAGATGTAAAGTGCGCTTAAATACTAAATTAGAACGACAGAAGCTCATTAGGAAACAAGTAAGTAAGAGGGTGGATCTAATGAAACTGAAAGTAAATACCGAGGCATTCAAGTTGGAATTAAAAAATCGCTTTTCTGCACTGGAAGGACTTATTGATGAAAGTGATATCTCAGAAGCAAATGAAAACATTGTTAAGACAATAGTTGAAACTGCTGGGGAAATTGGTGGTGTAACCTGTAAAAAGCACAATAGCAAATTATCTGAGAAGACGAAACAGCTCATTAAAAGGCGAAGAGATATGAAGGTGGACAATCGAAATACCAGTTCCAGGATTGAGTACATAGAACTTCGTAAAACTCTGCGCAAAAGCATGAAAGAAGACATAAGAAAATTCAACTGTGAGCTAGTAAGGAAAGCCATTGAAAATAATAAGAGCCTTAGGGTTGTTAAAGGAAGTTTGTCTGTTGGGAAGAAATACATCCTTGCATTAAAAGGAAAGGATGGCACCCTAACAAGAAATAGGGAAGAAATACTTAGAAGAGTTGAAGAATTCTACAAAAATCTATACGAAAGTAACAGTGAATTAAACGAAGACATTGAAATAGTCGAAGGAATAGCTCCTAAAATCTTAAAAGAAGAAGTTTCATTTGCAATAAAAAATATGAAGAAAGGAAGAGCCCCTGGTGATGATGGTATTACATTAGATATCCTAAAAGAAGCTGGAGAATATGTAGAAGACATACTTGCAAAATTCTTTACCAAATGTCTTAACAGCGGTAACATACCAAACCAATGGGATTCTGCAACAGTAATTCTTTTGCATAAAAAAGGTGATAAAGAGGATTTGAAAAATTACCGACCAATTAGCTTGTTACCTGCTATTTATAAAATCTTCACAAAAGTGCTAACACATCGCCTGCAGAAAAAATTAGATGCAGCTCAACCAAGAGAACAAGCTGGATTTCGAAGTGGATTCAGTACAGTGGACCATATTCAAGTATTAAGAGAATTAATTGAAAGAACACATGAATATGAACTTCCATTGTGTGTTGCATTTATTGACTATGAGAAGGCCTTTGACTCTATAAAAACATCAGCAGTCATCAACTCTTTAAGATCAACAGACATTGAGGATGTGTACATTGACATGGTGAAACGTGTGTATAAAAATGCAAGTGCAAAATTTCGGTTACATAAAGATACCAAAACTATCAAACTTGGCAAAGGTGTGAGGCAGGGAGATACCATTTCTCCAAAACTTTTTACTTCAGCTTTACAGATGATTTTTCAGCTGATAAATTGGAATAACAAGGGAATAAAAATAAATGGTGAATATTTAAATCATCTGCGGTTTGCTGATGACATTGTTATTTTTTCAACGGACCCATTGGAACTCCAAGACATGGTACAAGAGCTCGCAACTAGAAGTGAAGAAGTTGGACTCAAGATGAACCTACAAAAAACTAAGATCATGTTCAATAATTTTGTAGAGGAAACAAAAATACAAGTTGACAACACTGAGCTAGAAATTGCTGATTCATATATTTACCTTGGCCAGCTGATTTCAATGGATGGCAACATTATGAAAGAACTCAACAGACGTATTAAACTTGGCTGGAGTGCATTTGGAAGAAACAGTTTTATCATGAATGGGAAATTGCCGTTATGTCTAAAAAGAGAAGTCTTCAACCAGTGTGTATTGCCAGTCCTCTCTTATGGATCAGAGACATGGAGTCTAACAGTTGGACAATACGAAAGTTACAGACAACGCAAAGGATCATGGAGAAAAAGCATGCTTGAGAAGTGCATACTTGGAATAACTAGGAGATATCGAAAAAGGAACACTTGGGTGAGAGAGCAAACTAAAGTGGAGGACATCATTGTTAAAGTAAAAGAGCTGAAATGGCGATGAGCTGGGCATATTGCAAGAAGAACTGATCAACGATGGACAACAGAAATTCTGAACTGGATTCCAAGAACCCACCGAAGACCTAGAAAAGGTCCTCAAACTAGATGGGTGGATGGAATAAGAAAACACTTTGGGGTAACGTGGAAACGAATGACCCAGGATAGATTTGTGTGGAAAGCATTTGGAGAGACCTTCATCCAGCAGTGGATAGATAATGGTTGAATATGATGATGATTATGATATATATCATAAATTTAAGTGTTGGAATAGACAAGAATATATACGAAAGAAATATGGAAAAAACGTAGGATATTATTACTTGTAATACATTAAATGCAAAGGGGAAGGGGCGTATAAAAAATAAAAGTAATATATATAAAAAAAAATAATAATAAAATAAAATTATCAACGAAAAGCGCGCATGAAGTAGCAGCAATTAGTATGATAAATAAATATATAAATGGAAACATGTAAATGGAAAAAAAGCAATACAAATTGAAATGTAGAAAATTAAGTAAGTAAATTGGTGAAAAATGAAAGTAAATAAATGAAAAGTATTAATAAGTAAGTGCAGATATATGGAATGCCAATACCAAAGAACCATATATGTATATTATATAAAATAATGGAGGCCTATATACTAGAACGTGTATATAAAGGATTTTAAGAACTAATACCTTTATATATTAGCGCATATACAATATAGGTATAAATGTATGTACAGCATATTATATAATAAAATATATATGCATGTGTAGTAAAAATATAAATGCATACGTGTATAACTGTTCCCTTGGAAAATATTGTACATGCATGCCTATATTCAATATATCATCTTATAAATTGAATTTTTTCACTTTCGTTACTAACGCATTATTGCAAATCGTGAAAATGCAGTTTGATATATAATGAAGCTACTTGTCATAAATTTGCTTATGCATTTATATTTTTATTACATATGCATATATATTTTATAATATAGTATGATGTACATACATTTACAACTATATTGTATATGCACTTATATATAATGGTACTAGTTCTTAAAATCCTGTATATACTTGTTCTAATTTATAGGTCTTTATTATTTTATATAATACACAGATGTGGTTTTGTGGTTATTGGCATTCCACATATCTGCACCTACCTATTAATAATTTTCATTTATTTACTTCCATTTTTCGCCAATTTACTTAATTTTCTAGATTTCAATTTGTATTTTCACTTTTTTTCCATTTATATATATACTCGTAAATAAAAAATTGCCCGAGTGGTGGAACTTCATTAGGAAAATAAAATTTCAATTGTTTCGTTTTGGAAGGCCAGCACAAGCTTGAAAGACCCTTCTTCTCCCAACACTCCACCTGTAATTAAATATTTTAAAAAAAATCGTGTATCCCGATCTTGTCAATTGTTAATAATTTTTGTACATATATACCACAGAGACAAAAAAACTGTATCGTCTTGTCTGTCTGTTTGTGAAATATATGTATTTCTTTGTAAAATTCTGGTTATAGTTGTGAAATCTTTACCCTTGAAATTTAGATTCCGTATTTCAATAATTTATGCATAGTGTAGCTTAGATCATGTCGACGATATAAAAACACATTTCCAATTTTCTACCCGAGCAGTTTCAATTTATTTTTCTGCACCAATTTCACTTCGATCCAAACATATGCGATTTGGTGAATATGAAAATTTCCAATTTTTTCTTACCTTGGTTTCTATGAATTTATTTCAAAGAGATGTTTCTCATAGATGTTATACAATATTTTTCTTAAAAACTTTGCTTTCGTAAACGATTGAAAGATTTTATTTATTTAGTGGGGATTTTTGCAAAGGGGTAAGAATGAGTTTTTTGTCAAATTGCTGCATAAGTCGAAAATTTAAGGTACAATATTATTTCCAATGGTCCTAAGAGCATGGTAAACATCGGCCACACGGCAAACATGGGACAAATAAAAAATTATGTATCTGTCTGTCTCTCTGTCTGTTCGCCTGCCTGCCTGTCTGCCCGCCAGCCCTCGCGGCGCCAACAAATTCAAAGGAGATATTTTAAATCCACAATGTGTCACACGTAGAGATATGCGATCTACAACCGTTTTCTCCAATCTATCGAATTGGACCTTCCTTTTGTTGGAAAATTTTTGATTCAGCGAGCAGCAGGAATGTTTTATAATTCGGGCTTTTCAATTTTTTAGCAAGAAATCTAGCGATTTTTTGTAATTTATGAGCACCTAAGCACACGGAGCACTCGGAAAGGTTTTCGCGGAGCACAGGTTGAGAACAGCTGATATAAAAAATGAGACGTAGAATAATTGAATTTTTATTATTTTTGCATACGGCAATAACAGAGGTTTAAAAAATCAAAATGACAGAGCATTCTTTTACAGAAAAGCAGAAAAATTTATGCCTACTAAAGAAAAAGAATTTCAACGGAAAATAGAAGAAGAAAGAAAACGGAAACGCCATCAGATCATTTTCGTTGAATATCCATTCCGACAGATTTCTGAATGAAAAAGAAAAGTTCTGAATAACAAACAGTTTGTCATTAAACGTTCGACGCCATTGAGCAATAAAAGTTTCGAATATCAGAACACCAGACAAAAAATAGGAAGTCGAGTTGGACACTGCAGTTCCATTTATGTTAATCCCTGTCGTAAATCGGTGCTAGAAATGGAAAGAACGATCAACAAACATCTCGATGGAATGCAATGGATGACAATTTCTATTTGGCATCTTGCTTCAAAAATAATTAAAATGTCGCCAAAAGGCACTTGGCAGGGAGAGATTCTCAGTCCCAAGCACTTTAGCCTTGAAACCTGAAAATAAGTCCTTAAAAAAACCAGAAAAATAGTCTTTACT
>QLNU02002941.1:17710-29555 GCA_006491805.2 Dysdera silvatica | reverse complement strand
TTTTTTTTCACCCTCTGGGGTTCACATTCTCATGTGTACCACTGGACGAGCCGCCACTGAGTTGAAGCAGAACTGTCAGAAATTTCTATCTATTGAACATTTTGCAACTTAAGCATTACAGTTTGCAATTGTTACTTAAAAAAATGTTCACAAAGTGTTTTATGTTTTGAAAATTTTAAATTTATCTACCTTTGTTTTTCAATTGCATAATTTTCGTTATTGTTATTCAGATAAATTTTAAAGCATACTACCTTAATTTTTCTGCTTAAATATAGTAAAGTTTCGATAATCTGAGTTACTAATAATTCAAGCTTTTTCATCTGGTGGTGGAATTGTTGGTTTCAAATTTGTTCTAGAATCTGTTGAGTTTGAAAATTAGTTATTTTGTTAAAAGTTTGAATAAAAAATCTGTTTGATAATAAAAAAAAAAACATTCTATAATCCTTATGTTGTCCCATTCTACATTATCTCTGGTTATTAAGACTACTGTATATTTTAATGGCATGTTGTCAATATATATTTTAAACCAAATACTATATGATCTAATGATTTGGTTATTTCTTACAGAAGCAATATATTTTTGTGTATAGAGCTCTAATGGAACATGCTCAATTTGGTGACACTGAAATGGAAATAAGACATCTCAGGGACCATTATGAATTACTAAAAGAAAAAGTAGCAGATAAAGACAAAACAGGTCTTACTGTTGAATTTGAGGTAGTTTTACAATAATTCTATTTTTCTTATTATACATTATCTTCTCACAGATGTTTGGACACTATTCAGAAAGAGGGTGGGAAATACGCTTTTTCTTATTAAAGGAATATGGAAAACACGCACACGTACAAAAACACTAAATATATTTCTAACAAACCAAATTGTAATAAAGAGAAAACAGATTACAAAGTTATGTGATTGTTTAATTATCAGATGAATAATTTGTCATAAGATAATTAAACTTTCTAAAGTTAGTAGTAAATGTTTTTTCCAGTAAAAAGACTTAGTTTTAAATTTATTTTTAATTTTGTAGCAATTTCAACTTAGAAATACTGGACTAGTATATAAAATATATGTCCAAAGAATTACATATGAAAATTAACAAATCAAAGTTACTGTTTTTACTAAAGGAGGCCTAAGGTAAAATAAGGTGGTCATAGATAGGTAAATCGTTAGGAATAGGTCTAACACTATATAAGTATGATTTCAGACTAAGTCTTACATTTTGGCTCATAATAGCCAAAGAGAAAATAAAAAAAAATTGACCAAACGTTCAGACTGAACTCAAACCTATGATTATTGTATTAACGTTCCAATACTTTGATCTGTACTAAGTACAGCCGTGTGTGGTCTCTTTTCCATATACCATAAAACCTACTAAATTCACCACCTTTGTAAATTGGTCTCCTACCTGTCTTAAACCCTTTGACAAAAACACAAAAAGCCTGTGTAATAACAAGGGACAATACCTTTCTAACGACCACTTGCCTGTCTTAAATGTTGACTGAAGAAATAGTTGGAATTGTGCACAAAGTATCATAAAATGTTACCCAGATGTCTTTGAAAACTAGTTTCATTCAATACATCCATTCCATTTTTAATATGCACATGTGTCATGTAACTTCTAAGCACAGTGTATATGTTTGTTTTGAGGCATTAGGTGCTTATGCAACTTACAAAGATAAATTATTCCTTTATAAGTTTGCGACAAGTCTAAATTGACCAAGGAAGTATGGAATTATTTAGTGGTTAACTTAACAGGTGTCACTGTATATGTTTTTGCCCAAAGGAAGAACGGCTTCCTTAAACAAATTAAGATGGTTATGGAGGAATTATTTACTAAGATTTTTTGTATCTCTCACTTCATATTTAAGGTTTAACCTTTTGAATGTATCATTAAATATTTTGCCAAAATGTTACATGCAGTTTGTATATTTTCTGTAACCTGCTTGCTTTCTTTGTGTTATTTCAACTTATTTCTTTTATGTTTTTTTGTCTAGTGTTCAATTAAAAATTTATGTTTCGTTGTTAACTAAATTTTCACACATGTAGTTAAACTATTGTAACTAGGGATCTTTGCTTTGTGTGCAGTTCCTCTTTTTTTTTTTTTTTTTTTACAAAAGAGCTTCATTTGTCTAAAATGGTCATTCAAGCCATGGTCCAAAATTGTCATGCTAGTATGGTCTGAATGTAAGCAAATCCCTTTGGGAAGAAATGGACAATGTGGTAAAAATATCTGGTTCCCCTGGACCTACTCACATTGTGTACAATGCTTCTGGAAGTGGTCTTAAAAAAGCACCTTTCAGTATGATCGAAGATTATGCTCACAATATGTATAAGTGGTTCAAAACAATCTAGCACCAGGAGACAAGCATTTAAAAATTTGTTGAGCATTATTGGATGTATAAGAGCGCTACTTTTTTCAATTTTAACAGGGTTCCCACAGTCCTTAAAAGTCCTTAAGAACTGTATTTCTGGTTTTTATTTTAAGGGCTCCTTGAAAATACTTAATTTTTATTAACAGTCCTTGAAGCTCCTTATTTTTCGCAAAACCAGAACATGACTGGAAGGATGATTCAATCATATCTTTCTATGTTACATGCTGATACATAGCAGTGATATGTAAGTGATAGCATATGCACACACATACACAGACAAGTTAAAATAAACTATAATACGTGAAGCCAAAAGACTTCAGTCACATGAGAGTCTGGGGTTACTTCTAGTGAAACAGTGAGAAGTGTCTTGCATATTAATACCATTCAAGGTTAATTGATGGATTTCAGAAAAACTACATCCCAAACTTGTCTTATGCCATTGAAACTGAACAGCAGCGGTGTGTCTTCATTTATTGCTGAAGTCGACCCCAAACATCTGTAATGTCATATGTAGATTTCCTGCCTGTATGCACATACACAAAATGAACTGAGTGTAAAGGACTTGGCGTTGCTTTTTCTAACATTATATATAATCCCCACTTCAGTAAACTTTGTACTTAGAAAAAAGCATGTCTATCTCATTAAATATAAACATCTTGAGAAAATTTACTCCATCAAACAACAAGCAAGTTTAATTAACGCAATTACACCGACAGAAAATGAAAAAAGAACACAAGGAAAGAATTGCTGCACGGTCATGAAATTTGCATATGTTAATGGGGTGGAGCACACGTAGGCGTGATCTTAGTTCCAGGATCAACCGGTTATCGCTTATGCTAAAAAGTGCTATAATATGCAATTTATAGTCGGTGGTATTTAAGGAGAAGGGCGAAGTGAATGTAATCAGTCGTCATATTACAGACGCTTGTGAAGACTGAAGAAGCTACAATGCCTGGACGTGGAAGACATGTACAATTTCAGTAGTTACCGAACTTTGAGAGAGGTCGTCTGGTGGGACTGTGTGAGGCCGGTTGATCGTATCGTCGTACTGCGGAGCGAATTGAACGAGAAGTATCGGTGGTGGTACGATGGTGGCGTAGATAGTCCAAAAAACATTTTCACATGAGAAGACTTGAAACCGGGACTCGCGTATGGACTGGTGAGCGGACAGATCGATGCATAAAAAAAGCGACCTTGTCAAGGAGAACATCCATTGTGTCACAAATTCAAGCTGCCGTTGAACTTGCAGTAACCATGTGAACAACCCTAACATGGCTACTGGAAGCAGGACTACATGTGAGTGTGCCTCTGGTATGTGCATCTCTGACTTCAACCCACCATCGCGAATGGATGCAGTGGTGCCGCCAACGTTTGCATTGTAGAGCGCAGTGTCTGTTGTTTTCGGCAATGAAAGCAGGTTGTTTGGTAGCCGCGAATGGCCCTATGCATGTTCGCAGACGCACAGGGGAGTATCTCCACCCTTCTTACATCCGCCATTGACACACAGGGCCTGGTCTCCTCTTATGGGGAGCGATCAGCTATCACTCCCATAGAGAATTAGTGTTTGTACCGGGCACGTTAAACAGCAGTCGGTATATCAGAAATATCATTCAGCCAATTGTTGTGTCATTTGTAAGGTTGGTCCATAATGGTGTAATCCAGCATGACAGTGCCTGCCTATACATGGCACGTGTACTGCAATATGCACTCCAATATGTGAAACAACTTTCATGGCTTACACGTTCACCGGACTTGCTCTCATTGAGCATGTGTGGCATTTTATGGGACGACTATCAACCGGCCTCACGGAGTACCACTAGACCACCTCTCCGAAAGTTCAATAATGGCTGAAATTGTACAAGTCTTCCACGTCTAGGCATTGTAGCTTCTTCAGAGTCTTCACAAATATCTATAATTAGACGACTGATTACATCCACTTCGCCCTTCTCTTTAAATACCATAGACTATAATTTGCATATTATAGAATGTTTTGGCATAAGCGATAACCGGTTGGTCTTAATATTAAGATCACGCTTACATGTACTCCACCGCATTAACATAAGTAAATTTCATAACCGTCCAGCAATTCCGTCTTGATGTTCTTTTAGCATTTTCCGGCAGTGTAGTACTACAATATGGATTTTATAAATATGCTATAAATACTGTTGATGATTTTTTTTTCTTCTTTTTTGTTGAACACATGGAGGTAAAGATGTGCTTTTTAATAATAAAAAAAAACTGATGTGTTTAAAAGCTAAAATATTATTTTGTGTAAAATATGCATATATATATATATATATGGACAAAACATTTGTATTCATATACTAGGTTGAATGGGAAGGAACTGCATGATGCCTGCATGTAAGTGTAAAGAGAGGGGGTGCAACTTCCACATTTGGGTGTAAAGTGACCCATGTAGGAATAAGTTTGAGTACCACTCACTCAGTTGATAGTGATGAGATAAATGTACAATATGATTTTTTAGAATACCTCTGTTGGTCCTTAGAAAAATCATTTAGGTTCTTAGAAACACCTTATTTTGTACTTTAGAAAAAGAGTGGGAACCCTGGTTAAGCTCTAGATGGGCCCCAGTGCTAGAAAGACTCATAGCACAATATGAAGCTTTACTACATTAATTTTTAATGGGTTTTGGTAAATTTTCAAATGCTCTTTATCACCTTTTTTATGCAAAAGAATTACTGTTGCAGAATCCCATTGGTTTGGTATGTTACCGCTGTTAAGACATTTGGTAAAGAATTTTGCAAGTATGTCTTCTACATATTCTCCAGCTTCTTTTAGGATATCTAATGTAATACCATCATCACCAGGGGCTCTTCCTTTCTTCATACTTTTTATTGCAAATGAAACTTCTTCTTTTAAGATTTTAGGAGCTGTTCCTTCGACTATTTCAGAGTCTTCGTTTAATCCACTGTTACTTTCATATAATTTTCTGTAGAATTCTTCCCTATTTCTTGTTACGGTGCCATCCTCTCCTTTTAATGCAATGATGTGTTTCTTCCCAACAGATAAACTTCCTTTAACAACCCTAAGGCTCTTGTTATTTTCAATGGCTTTCCTTACTAGCTCACAGTTGAATTTTCTTATGTCTTCTTTCATGCTTTTGCGCAGAGTTTTACAAAGTTCTATGTACTCAATCCTGGAACTGGTATTTTGATTGTCCACCTTCATATCTCTTCGCCTTTTCATGAGCTGTTTCGTCTTCTCAGATAATTTGCTATTGTGCTTTTTACAGGTTACACCACCAATTTCCCCAGCAGTTTCAATTATCCCATTAAAGATCGCACTATGTTTCACTGGCAAAAATGTGATTGATGAAAAAAATATTTACTTGTTAATGGAATATAAAATATTGTGAAAACACAATGTTAGTACAATGTGATTACTTTTAGAATATATGAAAATCTTTGAAGCATTTACTATTCAAAGGCACATTACACTTTCTGCAAAAAATTATTGTCCAACTGCTACAGTGTTTGCGTCTTTTTCTCCTGCATATCTGATTTTTTTCAATATTATGATTTGCAGGATCTTTTCTGGTTTCGTTCAAAACCAAATTCTGAAATACAGATGACCGACCTACA
Source organism: Dysdera silvatica (assembly GCA_006491805.2). Classification (NCBI taxonomy): domain Eukaryota; kingdom Metazoa; phylum Arthropoda; class Arachnida; order Araneae; family Dysderidae; genus Dysdera; species Dysdera silvatica. The sequence continues at coordinate 23,578 of QLNU02002941.1, read as the reverse complement.
TAATGGGTATACAAAGATGAAGGTTGCTATCTTGAGAATCTTCATCTTTTGTTTTTAATAATCATAAAGCAGCACTTCGTTAAAACTCTAAAATGCAGATTTTTGGGTCTATAGCCATGTTATACTTTTTGTATGAATTTGCTTTAGCGAAGTCAATGAAGTTTGTGAAAATCGACCACCATTTCTTTCCTTTTATTTGCACTCTATACATAGCTACAAAATTATCGAGTAAGTCCACGCCACCCATGTGTTTGTTGTAATTTCCAATAAGTTTACATTGCTTTATAAATATAGGTGTTTTTTTTTTCTTGGGTACCTCTTAGGCATTGCTTTTGGTTTGATTGCATCCCAGTTAGTAGCCATCGTGATGAGAGAATTATCATTCCAATGAACTACTACAATGTTGTGTTTTTTATCAAAGACAGATTCAAGTGTTCCATGTTCTTCCTTTTTCATTTCATTCACTGGTATTATGAGGCATTTTCCTAATCTGTTATTGCGAATTGTCTCTGTAGCATAGAACCCTTCCCTATTTAATGCTGTGAACAAAAAGTGATATGTAAAAAAGTTATCAAAATATACATAGTAATTTGAAGGAATTTCCACCACCCTTAAAAGGCATATTACAACATTTCCGCCAAGTCAAAGATTTGCCTATTTGTCTGAAAATTTGCCTATATAAATATCAAAATTATACAAGAAATTTCTACTTCCTTTTTTTAGATGAGTTGGATGTTTTATTAGGTTTTCCAGATGGAAAAGTTTCATCACCTGTGGCAATTTATCTCCTAATATATCGTCAGTAATGCATTCCTCATTTGTCAAATGGTCAAGGTCCAGTGGGATTATAACTAAATTAGTTTTACTTTCACAATCTGCATCCAATGAAAAATCATCATTTAATTTTCAGAGGTAGTCCACGGCTTCACTTAGCATTTGAAATCTTAGTTTTAGAGAATTAGATTTATTTGAAAAGGAAATCCAATTGCGAATAAAACCTCAGTTTATGTTCATTCATATACTGTTATGTACTGACATTGCGTTTTCACAACATTTCAAATAACTTGTATTTACAATAATAAAAACAAAAGACTGTCCTTACCATTCGACACCATTTCGTAAATTGATGTTTGTAGAAAATAAGAACTGTTTCGTAACTTTACAGGACATATACTTCCACTTGTGGGAGCAACACAAAATTAGCAAATGAAATTATGTAAAAAAGGCCCACTACAGTTATTAATTTCTCTAAATCTGAGACAAAAAATTATTTTTTTCCAAAAATAATGAAGCTTTTTCTACAACATACGGAAAAAATGTTTTTAAAACACAACTTAGAAAATGGTTTACAAATATTTAATTTAATGTTGTGAAAATGCAACATTAGTCTCTAATGTGTTATTGTCTTAACAATGTTTTCATTTGCTTCTGAGATATCACTTTCATCAATAAGTCCTTCCAGTGCAGAAAAGCGATTTTTTAATTCCAACTTGAATGCCTCGGTATTTACTTTCAGTTTCATTAGATCCACCCTCTTACTTACTTGTTTCCTAATGAGCTTCTGTCGTTCTAATTTAGTATTTAAGTGCACTTTACATCTCACCATTCGATGATCACTTCCAGTATTAAATCTGTTCAGTACGCTGCAATCTTCAATAATTGATTTCTTGTTTGCCAGGATATAGTCAATTTCACTAGTTCCCCCATTTGGGTGTTTCCATGTCCATTTTCTTTGCGGTTTCTTCTTAAAAAATGAATTCATGATGCTAAGGTTTTCAGCTTCTGCAAATTCGATGAGTTGATCGCCACGTTCATTCCTTTCCCCATATCCGTATTTACCAATCGATATATATATATATATACACAGTGAAATAGAACAAATGACCTTAAATGAACGAATGCCACAACGAATAGGTTCTCGTGGCTGAAATCGGGATGCTACAACGAATGCGTAGAAATCCGGAAATACTAGCACATTCATGTGCATGAGGTGTCGGGGAATTCCCCTCTTCGATAATAAAGCATTAAAGCATCAGGCATCAGCTTTTTTATTGTTTGTAAGGTTCGGTTATCTGTTTAGATCAGGTATGTATCTGTTTATTTGTGCCTTTAACAGACAAAATGTAGTTTTGAGTTACTAATCTGCTGCATAATTTTAATCATGAGCTAGCAAAATAGTTAGAAAGTTAATTTGCTTAGACATTAAAAAGGAAATTATTTCCAAGCGAGAAAGTGGAAAAAGTGTAGGAGATTTAAGTGCTGAATATGGTATGGCTAAATCAACGATCTATGCAATTTTAAAAAACAAGTAAGAAATAAAACAAGCGCAAATTGCAAAAGGAATCTCTAGGTTAAGCAGTTTACTTTGTAATATCACAAAACAGACCAAAACTCTTCTTTTATTGTGGATTAAAGAAAAACAAATGGCAGGTGATACTATGAGTAAGGCAATAATTTGTGAAAAGGCTAAACAATTGTTTGAGGAACTTAGTGCTAAGGTTCCTAGTACAAGTAGTTCTGATCCTGTGAATGAGTTTTTTGGCACCAATGGATGATTTACCGGTTTTAGAAAAAGGACCGAAATACACTGTTGTTAGACATGGTGAGGCAGATAGGGACGCTGCTGTGCAACATTGTGAGAAATTTAAAAAAATAATTTAAGTGGGAGGCTTTGTTCTGCAGCAGGTGTTTAACTGCGACGAAATTGGCCCTTTCTGGAAGAGAATGTCACACAGAACTTGCATCACGAAGGAGGAAGCCACCTTGGCTGGCCATAAGCCAATGAAAGATCGGCTTAACTTGCTCTTTTGTGCAAATTCTCCGGAGGAATGCAAGGTTAAACCACTACTTGTATACCATTCAGAGAACTTCAGAGCTTTTAAGAAAGTCGGGAAAAATCACCTTGGAGTCTTTTGGCGTTCCAACCACAAGGCTTGGGTTACCAGGAGTCTTTTCTCCAACTGGATGGCTGAGATGTTTGGTCCCACAGTTTGTGACTATCTTAGGGAGAAGTCTCAACCATTAAAGGTTCTTTTGGTCATGGACGATTCTCCGGGTCACTCTCCTAATTTAATGGAAGAATTACCAGATGAGTTTAGCTCCATCAAGGTCCACTTTTTGCCGCCAAATATAACTGCTCTTCTTCAACCTGTGGACCAGCAAGTGATCGCAAATTTTAAAAAAAACCACACTAAAGCAATGTTCAGAAAATGTTTTGAGGCCACTTCTTCCAGTGATGTGACTCTGAAAGACTTTTGGAAGAATCAGTTTAATATAGCGGATGCTGTTCTCTTATTTGTGGCTGCTTGGAAGGAGCTTTCTGCTAGATGCTTGAATTCGGCTTGGAGGCAATTGTAGCCTGACACTGTGGCTCCGAGGGATTTTAACACTTGGAGGAAGAACCTGCTGTGCAGAAAATTTTATGTTTTGTCAGTTCCATGGGATTGGAGATCAGTGAAGATGATGTGGAGAACTTGGTAGAGGAGTACATGAAGGAGCTAGAAGAGCTTCACAATGAAGGCGCAGTGAACCAGAATGTTTTTTCGGACGACGAGGAAATAAGTCGCAAAATTCCAGCTGAAAATCTTAGAGATATTTTCTTGCTGGAATAAAGTGTCCGAACTTATGAAAAATTATCATCTGGATATTGCTGCCATTGAAATGGGCCTTAATCATTTTAACGATACCTTGATGGCCCACTTTTGGAGAGTTCAAAAATCTAGGATAAAGCAGTCAACTCTGGATTCATCCTTCAAAAAGGTAGAGAAATGCCCTCCAACTGATAAACTCACCGCAGGACAGTCATCCAAAATCAGTAGGACCAAGGACTCCTGTCCTTTCACCTCTGTATGATTTTTTAAATGAATTTTGATCCTTCATGTTTTTTTATTTTGTTTAAACATAAGACTTATGATTTTTATAAAGGAAAGTTTGTTTAGTGCTTTTCAAAGATTGTTAATATACACTTCGCAAATTTACATGATTTCTTGGCGCAGTATAGCCCAGATGCTCTTGCGCCATAAAAAAGCCAAACAAACAAACAAACAAAACATGATAAATAAATTAATTTTATACATATGACATTATTTTTATACTTACATTGTGTGGGTTTGGAACTGATTATCCATAAATGCATGTAATTCAATGTATGCTAGAACGAACGGATTCTATAACGAACATGTTTCTGGAACCAATTGTGTTCATTCTAGCATACCCCACTGTATATGCAGGTCCAGGGTTGCAAACATCTAGGAGGGGTGGGGTACACCTAGACGAACAATTTTTGTGATAGAATATAGTGTCACAAACCACCCACAGCACCAGTTCTAAAACCGTCCAGCATGCACAACCAGTGCGTGAAAAGCACCAGATAAACTCAGGTTAGCTGCTGAAGTGCATAGATGATTAGGACATCGCATTTTGCGCTTCTCATGCACTGGTTGTCAATATTTGTGCATGCTGGACGGTTTTAGAATTGGCACTGTGAGTGGTTTGCGACCCTAGGTTCTATGACAAATATTGTTCGTCTAGGTGTACCCTATCCCTCCTCGATGTTTGCAACCCTGGTGTTGAGACACCCTGTATGTATGTATGTGTGTGTGTGGAGAGAGAACTAAGTGAATATAATATTTATTCCGATTAAATAAAAAATAACTCCCTAGCAAGGAATCTTTGAATTTGATTGTTTGTATAATGTATGTGTATATATTAAAAAATTTTGTCATTCTGACTTGTTCCACACTTGTATGTCTGTTCTCTTTTTGTTTTAATTTTTAAAGGTATAACATTGAAAGTGAAAAATTGGATATATATTATGGATTATAGTGTGATTTTTTTTCACCATTGTGTATACTTTTTATTGCCATAATTTATATTTATTTTAAGATTAAATTTGTCATTTACTGTCATTGCTTTAGAAACTTGATGATGTAATAGAAGACCCTAAGACATGTTGTGTAGGTACTATGGACATGAATGTTGGAAAAAATAGATATGATTTTATTGTTCCATGTAAGTATTATTTATGTTCAGGATAACATTGACTTCAATATATACTACAAGCTCTCTGTCATTATTTTCAACTACTGTAGAACATTAATTACACTACCTAACAAAAAGTTTTGTTTCTTCCTTCGAAACAAGAAGTATCTGATTCTAAAGGAAATTAACTTGCTGATGCAGGAAATGGGATTAGATTCTGTGTGTTATTTCTAGGTGAAAAGATATATAGTGGAATCACATTATCTCAACCCTCAAATAAGTTGACATTCCGGATAACTATGTTTTTTTAAATTTTGTTTAGTCTAATATATACAATTATTATACTGCGGAGGAAAAACTCAACATCATAAAAGCTGATATCCTCTTCACATAAAATCCCTCTCCCTCTTCCAACAAAAATCCCTTTACCCTACATTTTAAAATTGTTTTTGTTTTTTCATTGAAAATATTAACTGCATTTCAAGACTTTTTTAAACGTATTTAAAAACAACCTTTATTGTAAAGAAATTCATATGTATTTTTGTATTGCAGTAAGTGCTGATTTGCTTTGCAATTTAATATAAACAAAAAATTGATTTAAATGTTTGTAATAAAATAAAAAATTATTAATAAATTACATTGTAATTCTTCACAACTCCAAATTAAGTGGTTAGAATTTTTACCCCTCTACTTAACAACTCGGCATAAATAGCCTACCATGGGTCAGCTTAAAAAGACTACTGTATTAAAGTTTGTAATAACTGACCAATTTTTTGCACCATTGACCATCAAAGGGAATATATCCCCAGAACAAAATTTGCTGCATGTAATACAAATTAACTCTGGATTAAAAAAAAAATTGCTATAAACTTTCATCTACCATGTCTA
>QLNU02002941.1:0-17610 GCA_006491805.2 Dysdera silvatica | reverse complement strand
TGTCAATGACCTATCGGGCTTTAAATAAAGTTACTATTATTATCCTCAACACTGATTAAAGAGGCTTTCAATACGACATCGTATACAGTAGAATCCTAGATATTGAGGGTTCTAAAAATGTCGACGCAGCCATGTATCAAAGTTTGCATAAGCAGTTCACCTGGAAAAGTTTGAAACGAAATTTTGGTAAACACTCTGTAAGAAGCTTGCTCCACTTGTTCTTCCAGTTTCCGTTCCTCTATAATAAAACAAATGTCCACTTTTAAGTTCCACCAACTCTTCACCTTTTCTTCTAACTTCACTGAGTCCTACAATGTCCCATTTGATCTTGTCTAGTTCTTCCAATTCTTGAAGTTTTGCTTCAGAAGCAAGGGATCGTCCATTTATCATAGCTGCTGTTAATCAGAATCAATCTATCAAGTTTATTTATGCATATCATGCAGATTATGATATACAAGAGATACAAGACAAAATAAACATATTTAAAATTCGTGCAACCTAGGCGATTAAACTCCTTGATGTTCCATAATGTATTCTTTTAATTCGGTCTTAAATTTACTTTTTGACTTTATTTCTTTTATTGATGTTGGTATGTTATTCCATAATTCAATTCCATAGCAATTAATACTATTTTTACCTATATTCATTCTGATTTTTATTTTGTTAAGTTCTTTCCTATCTTTTGTGTTATGATTGTGAACATTTTCATTAATTGAAATGCTTATTTCGTTTGAAGGTCTTATTTCGTGTAATTGTTCGTATATGTATGATGTTACTTTTAAGTTATGTATATTAGTTATGTTAAGTATTTTGTTGTGATATATTATCTTCTTTTTGTTTTCCTGTCTTGTAGCATAATTTTTGAATTGTTTTACTAAGTAAATTATTAATTTTTTTCAAGTTTGTTACTGATAATTTCACCCACACTATATTTCCGTAATTTATAAACATTTCAGTACCTGAAGACTTATTGTTATAGTTTTTGATGTTATATCATATTGGAGGAACTAGCCGGATGGTTTGGTAAATTAATCCTCCCCTTTCACATTTCTATTCATAGGCAAATAAAAATTTGCTTCCCAAATAAAAGGCCCAGCCCACACCACTGAGACCGAGATAACACACTAGGTTACTGGCCTGGCCGGTTCCACACATCGTCACATACGTTCAGCGTGTGGGTCTCCTTCCAGTTAGATACCAGCAACCCTTTTGCAGGCCATATATATATATATGCTGTTGCACTCTATGTATTATTTGAATTTTTGTATCACCCATGCACCCCCTCCATTAGCTTAATATTTACAGCTAGGCTTTGAGCTCACGGGTTTAGAGTTGATTCCCAATAAGCTTAGTGGTGTGTAAATGTATTATAGTTCTCTAGTCACATTAAGCTGTTTCCTGTCCCATGAATAATCTTAGAATATCAAAATGCATATCTTTTGTTTCCTCTCACCCATGTTAAAATTTCAGTTTTAGAGATTCCCTTTAGTTTGCATGTTAGAAGATCGGTAAAATTTTTAGCTTATTTAAATTACCTGAAGTCTTGAAATTAATTATATCTGTAATGTCTTGTATATTAACATCCTGTGTAAATTTTTAATTTGTAGATGACCTTAACAGGGTAATTTTACCTCCATCGCCTTCCCGGGATCATTCTTCATACATAAATGCGTCTTTCATACAGGTGATGAAACTTTTATTCTCTTACAATTAAATTTAGCTGAAGGGTTTTTTTTTTGTTGTTTTTTTTGTGTGTGTGTTTAGAGTAAATTTACATTATATTTTTAAAATCTTGAAATGTGCCCCCTCACCTTCCCTTTCATACTTTAACAAATTATAAATATTATTGTTTTTATAAATGTTTATGTGTGTGTGTGTATATATATATATATACACACAGCCAAACCCGCATAAGTGCACATCGATGTGGCAACAAAATTATGTATGTGCAGTTGAGTGGTTTGTGTCCATGCTTCTTTAACCCTTTGACTGCTTATCCCGCAATTTCCACAGGCAACATGAAAATAATAAAAAAAAAATTTTTGAGTGATTTTTATCTTTCATCTTTGGTTACAAAAATGTGCTACATATTTTAACTCTCAATTACATGTAGATTTGAAATATTGAATAAAAAGAAATATGCAGTTTTTGAAGCTATTTTGGTAAAAAGAAAGAGTAGTCAGAGGGTTAAAATGCTAAATGTAATACATTTCCCTGCTGAATTTTTATTGTATTTTGTTATTAAATTCTACAATTTTTGTTCTAATTTATTCAATTATGCACAGTTTTTATTTTAATAATTACACAAACTCCCTTTACATTATTTTTTCAATAAGAAGTATACAGTAGTGCTGACATTGAGTAGTTGAGGAAATTTGTTAGCTTTCTCTACACCTGTAGACATCTTGAAGGCCTGTCAAAGAATTGGTTGGTAAAGCATTAATATAATGCTGAAAATCAGTGGATTTGATTCAAAACAATATTTCAGAACCATTATAGAAGATAATCATATTTATGAGTAAGAATATTTTTTACTACAGATTTTTTTTATCATCTCATCCATGATAGAGAAATTATCTTTAACACTTAAAATTTAATGGAGAATACTTTCATTGGTGAGTTTGCCATATTTCAAATAGTCATCAATTTTAATAAAATCATTGGATTCATCTTCTGGAAAATCTAATTTCACTTTTAGGCTTTCAACTTTATGTGACTCGTCATTCACAGCCGAACTAGAAAATCTTGCTTTTCTGTAACAATTATGAATTGTAGTAGCCATCATTAATTCCAAGACCCAAAAAACTGTGATCATATGCACAACTTCCATGACATCGTTAATCTTGACAAACATAAAGACCATTCTTCAAGAAAAAGAAGTGGATTGTAATTTATTGCCAACGTTAAGCATTGAATGTACGAATTATCCCTTGATTGAAAGGCTGAATGGTTAATATTTTGCTAATGGGTAGAAGAATATTTGTGTTTCAAGTTGATTCAACTTGCAAGTTTATAATGCACTGCATTATGATCAGACACACATTTCTTTTCTGTTTAGAAAGTTAGGCATCTAATTGAAATAAAAATTCACTCCATAGGCTGCTTGTCATCCACGACTTCCCATTTACATTAGAAACCAATGTGCCACTTTGAAGAGCTTTGTAAGTCTGGATTCGTCTGCGGTATAAATGTTTCTTTCTTCGTAATTGTTCATTTAATTAGATAACATTTGTAATCCAGTCATTTTCACCTTCACAACCATCAGCTGATTTTTCTCCTTGGTCCAGTGAAATTAATCATTTGCCTTATTTTTCCATCATTCTAACAAGCCTTTACTTTGCTCAAAGTGTTCAATTCCAATGGGTTTTGAGAACTTTTTTGCTTTCTTCAAAACCATCGAGCTCCTAATAACTGTGCCTTTACTCGTCTGTTTAAACCATACAAGAGCAGTTTGATCAATTCCATCATAATTTCCTTTTCAGATTTGTTTCTTGAAGTGTTTCTATCTTCCATTGCAGTTCCTCTAACTTTTACTTCTTTTTGTATGAGGTGAGAAATGGTTGACAAATTACAACCATACTCTTTCGATATTTTTTTCCTTACTTTATTGGCTAAATTCTTTTTTTAAAACTAATTAAACTATCCAACTTCAAGCAGGTAAGTTTTATTTTTCAGTCTGGCATGACTAAAGTGAGCCCACTATAGGCATCAATTTAAAATCCTGAACAGATAAGATGTTTCATGGTAAGATCACAAACTGAAATTATTAAAAACACAACATTAATTGTAATATTTAAAAAAAAAATCACAATCTGCCTATAATCTGGTGCATCCTTCTTCAAAGTTTGGTGACTACTCTGGGGAATCATTAAATTTTCCCCTTTAGGGGAAAAAGAAGAAAATGCAAAATCATATGAATTGTTTAAGACAAAATTCGCAACTATAGTGAGAAATGACCTGGTTCCTATTATTCAACCTTCATTATTCACCTGTATTATTCAGCATTCATAATTAGGTTCCATGTTTGCTTTTTACTTCTAGTGGTTTGTAAAATGCTGGATATGGTTATATTCCTAAATGATAGATGACAGCTTAACTCATGATTTTACAATATTAAACTGCTTTCTCTTTCGGAATTGGATTTTGCAACGAGCATATACTAGTCTTGGTGTTAATATATTATTTGGATTAATGAGCTGTTGGTTTGAAAGATTATAACCCAAGCTGAGAAGCCGTGTTGTTTTTGAGGTAGGGAAAGATATAAAAATGAGGGACCGCCTGTTTCTCCTTCGAAAGAGTGAAACACAGAATGTTACAATGGGCAGATGCCTCCTCCATCAATTAGTAGTTACTTTCTCTGTATCGGCATGCCATGACACTTCTGTGAAAACACAAATGAAGTTCCTTGTACATTGCTTTGTGCACTTCTGTTTAAATTCCATAGTAAGACATCAATTTATAAATAAATTTGTCTTAAAGAATATGTGCACTTTTGCAGTTTGTGCAGTTATAGATATACAGTTAACTTGGTTCAGTCAACATTAAAAAGAGGAAGGAAGAAGACAGGAGAATTTTTTGGCTTAATGTTTTATGCGCACATGCAGTTTGTGTAGCTATGCAACTGAATATAATTGAACTGTATAGATATATATATATAATGTGTTCTTATATGTAAACACGTAATGTTTAGTCCTTATTAGTGACAGCTGTAGTCTTGAGCTCGTTGGACTTCATTGGTTCAAATCTTAGTAAACTTAGTTGTGTGAAAACATATGTTTCAAATGTCATATAACTTGTTAAAGCCACTGGTTCTGTCCCAACGTGGTCTTTTGTAATCATCAAACAAGAATTTGAAATAATGCCTATAAATATGTATCCATCACATTATTTGCATTGGGCACTCGGGTTCAACATTCATCGGTGTTTAAAAAACTTTTCAATTAACTACTCACTGTAGTCTTGGGGTTGGTTTTTTAGGTATTAAGAGGTTTGGGTTACTCAGAAGACTGTAGATCCTGGTGCAGCATGACTTTTGCTGTCCTTGTGCTATAAAAACACAGGCAAAAATAATTGAATCCAAATGGTAACAATTGCTTACTCTTTCTCCTACTGATCTGTTGTGCACCTGACGTGTGCATTTTGCATAGGACAGTGTAACACATTGTTATATGGCAGAATACAATATCATAAGTATGCAGTTGACTTGAACTGCACTTTCAGCCCACAACTCCACTTAGCTCTTGCTCACTCATTCAGCCGTTTCTGACTTGGTGTAAGTGTTGCGGTTACTTTTCGTATGAGCAATCGAGCCTGATACCACCCATGTCCTTATAGTGCAATTATCACTACACACATCAGGTTTACAAACTGTTAATTATTGTGTTCGATTTCACTAAGATTGTCAATAAACTAGTTTTTCTGCTAAGCAGAAGTTTTTGCCTCTGAATGTTAAACTCTCACACAAAAATCTGTGATGTGTGGTTTGATTCTATGGGTAATAGGTTCGGATCCTTCAGAAAACTAAGTGATGTTACTGCATTACCTGGTCTCTTCTTGCATCATTAAAGCTTAAGTAAAAAATTAACTACCTTTTTTACACAAAAATGGCAGGTTTCAATAGAACACTAGCCTACTGTCTATATTCAGAGTGCTAACATACTAACTGAAGAAGCATTTTAATGTATTCATTGCTTTTGAATGGCCAAACGCTTACTGGATTTAAAGTCAATTAAAAATATGTGGGATGAGATGGAAAAATTCATTTGAACCTAATATTCATCAACAGTAATTTACAAAAGGTGATTCTCAATTTTTAACCTGAAGTGCAATCTCAATGTTTCCAAAACCTTGTGTAATCCATGTCATAATATGTTGCTGCTATTTTCAAAAGTGTTTCAAGCAAAAGATGGAATAACATTCTATTAGCAGGCTGTGTAGAGTAATTTTTTCTTTTGGTATCGGTCATATTTTGCTATTGTTTGTAATTTCCAACTATAGCTGTATTACATAAACAACATATTTCAGCTCTATGTTTAACCTATGTTGTCTAAAACTTACCACTTTTGTGCGGTTACCCTAGAATGAACAAAAAATGTAGATTATTTTATTTTCTCTTTAATAGTCGCTATTATAATTTGAAAGTTTCTTACTTTTATTCTATGTTCACTTTTTTTCTTCGTAAAAGGGCTATGACAGATCACTATCATTCATAATTACACAGGATCCTTTAGAAACTACTGTCATTGAATTTTGGCGAATGATCAAAGAGCAATGTATCAGCACATTAGTTATGCTCTCTGAAATTGGTGATGGCCAAGTGAGTAATATTTTTAAAAAAATTTTTCGAGATTTGTTATTAACCATCACTTTCATTAAAAAGTAATTGTTATACACAGGATATGCATAAATTTCCTTTACAACTTCATTCCTTATATACAGGCATAAAATGATTTTCCACATTATGCTGACCACCTCAAGGTGAGGTTTTTTTTTGTTTTTTTTAGTAAATTTCAATATGTTAACCTTTCATTGCATAATACATCAAATCTATAATCAGTTTCTGCCCAAACCCATTAAAATATTTTGCTGTCCACACTCACAATGGATGTCGATGATATTTATAATTGTTTATAGTTCCAAAATATTAGAGTGGTATTCAACATGATATTCTTAACATATCCCCAAAAGAAGAAGAAAAACAAATTTTACTGTCTGATGATGATCATGAAAGCCAACGAATCACTCCCTCTCACCCAATCCATCGTATTAGAAAACTACCATTGAGAAAGTTCCGAACTGACCCAATGAAAGTTTCCGAACAAAACCCAATGATGCAGCACTCATTCTAGCTGGAAAATTACCCCTGAGTGAACTACCTGTACCTGAGGTTCTACAAGATTTTCCAGCATATCAAGGTATTGAGCTTTTTCCTGCAGAGTTGCCATTTTTACTAACTTCACATCTATGTGACACACATGCCACCTATAATAACACACAGGTATTTTGCAAGGTGGTGAATATACTAGTGAAAACATTTTCGTTATAAAGGTAATTTATGGATACCCTGTATATTTCATGCAGCATGAGCATCACTGTCGACATGCAATGAAACAAAATAAACCAATTTAAAAATATTTGTTTTAATTCAATATGTTGAGTTCATATTATATTTTTGAAACGAAAGTATAGTAAAAAAAATCTTGATATTTCTAGAAATTTAGTTATGAAGAAAAGTAGTGTTTTGCAACCTGCAAAAATAGTGCTTATATCTTTTCATATGTAAATTAAATTTGCTTATTTTTATTATTAGCTTTATAGACATCGTGATTTGTATATCGTAAGTGCCATAAATGGGAACTTCATTCAATTTGGGCACAAATAGGTGGGGTTTTTTTGTTTTTTTTCACATATATTTGATTTCAAGACATTAGTGAGCATTGTGGGTATGTTCTTGAAACTTACTTAGTAACAATTTCTTTTTTTTTTTTTTTTTTTTTTTTTTTATATATCATTTCTGTCGCTTATATTGTATTTCACTTTTCCATTCATTGATGATAGTTGTGTCATGTGATGCTTGCTAATATTTGTATCAAATAAGTTTTATTTAATTTTGCATTATTGGAAACAAGTATGATATAACGAATTTTTTTTAAGTAAAAAACTGAGTAATAAAGTGCAGCTATGACTAAAAAGCAGCTGTGACTCTGTTGGGGAAAAAAAACTAAAGTTAAACCATACTTCATAAATTGTTATACCTATCAGTCTATATTGATACACATCTTTTCATATTCTAGTGTTCTCACTATCCTTAAAAGTCCGTAAGAATTTGCGTTCGTTTTTTTGTTTTTTAAGAGCTCTTAAAAATACAGTGTACTCACATTTTTATGAACCTCCAATTTAAGGATTGTTCATTTTTATGAACAAAAGAATTGGCTCCAAAGAGTATCCCATAGAACTAATAATAATTTCTGCTCCAATTTAAGAATTGAAATTTCAAAAAACTTACAAACTTGGCTTTGTCTTTTTTTTTTAACCGAGAATTTGAACAGATTCTAAAATTACAACTGATTGGACTTCCGTATGGAAATGGGAGAAGGGGAGAAAACTGATTTTTGCGTCAAAGCTGCTAGAGCATGTGGAGCCAATCCACAGTCATTTCAACCTTTGTCACATTGTGTGTGTTGTTCACTTTTCGCTTGCTGAATTTCTTGCTTGTTAAAAACTCCACAGATAGTAAATCTGGATTGTCTAACAATGTCAAGTCAAAAGAAGAGAATATGTTTATCTTTAAATGATAAGGAAAATGTTTTAAACGAAATGGATGCTCGTGTATTGACCAAGACTAAAATGAACAAAAAGTATGGGATTCCAAAGAATTCCCCGAGTATGATTATCAAATCCTTTCAAAAGATTTCTGCTGTGAATGATGCTTGTGGTGGAGTAGTGCCATCGAAAATATTTCCGGGAAGCAAAATTTCTAAAGTTGGAGAAAGCACTAGTTGCTTGGCTGAGAAAATTAGATTTCTGAATACTCACCAGAAGATGCTATTAATGTGGACAAGAGCAGTTTGTTTTGAAAGTTCTACCAGATAAAATATTTTTATAAGTGATACATTCAGTGGTAGGAAAAGACTTGAACAAAGAATTACTGTATTGTTTGGAGCCAACATGACTGGTTCAGAGAAGCTTCCATTTTTATTCATCAGAAACTACAAAAAGCCACAGTGCTTTAAGAATGTGAAAAAACTTCTCTGCTTTTCATGCAAGTAAGAAAGCATGGATGACTAACGAAATTTATGAGAAATGCTTGAGACAGTTGGATCGCCATTTCTCAGAAAAGAAACCAAAAATTGTCATTGTAGTGGATAACTGTACTGCTCATGTTGAAATCATTGGGCTTAAAACAATCTGTATTGAGTTCCTTCCACCTAACATTACTTCAATTTTGTAACCTATGGATCAGGGTATTATCCATTGTTTCAAACCAAAATATAGGCAGATGCTTCTGAATAGGGCTATTTTTAACCTGGAACTTGAAAAATGATACAAGATCAATGTACTTTATGCATTGCACCTGTCAGTTAGCCCATGGAATTACATCCTCCAAGCAGCAATTGCTGATTCGTTTCGACACGCAGGGTTTGCAGGTCCAGTATGACAAAGTCTTGATTCAGGTACTTCATCGGAGGAACCCTCAAGTTCCTGATGGCTTGCCTTTTCAGGACTTTCTGATTGTAGATGACAATGTGCACGCATGCACAGAAGTAATATTGGATGATAAAATCATGAATCAAGTATTGAACTAGAGTGCTGAAGAACAATCCAATGACAACCAAGAATATACAGAGGCCATCTCAAGATCTTCAATCAAGAATGCTGTAGAATGATTGTTACGATTACATTTTTTTTAGCTGACAATAGTTCTGAGATGCTTGCCAGCATTAACTCTATGAAATCAGTGTTGCCAGATCTGAAGATTAAAAAATAGCAAACTGTGCTCCAAAAGTAGCAGATTTGAACTATTTGTAGCCCAAAAATAAAAATGAATTATTTTGCAACTAGTAGTAGTAATAGTTTAAATAGCAGTTTAGAAAAAGGATGGGGACTTCGGTTCCCTCCGATACAGCCCTGGCATGTGACATTTCAAGTGCCCTCAAGTACACTCTCTGCTTGAATGATTTTTAGGAAAAGGTGGTATTGGGAAGAGTGTACACTCTCTGAATACGGAATACGTAATTGTATTTCCAATAGCAGCTTAGAAAAAGGATGGGGCTTCAGGCCATCCCCGATGCACCCTTAATATGTCTGGGGGTTTTTTTTACCCTAGAATTCGGCATTTTTGAAAGGGCCACAACACATTGTGGTCTTTTTTTTTTGCCCATTGGGCATTGTCGATGCTTGAGCCTAACAGATATACTTATGTAAGCAGGTCAACATAATCGTTTGTATACTTGCATTGCTGAACATAAAATATAGCAAATTGGATGGAACGCAAATTAAACTAAAAACATTAGCTTAACCGTGAAAAGAACTGTGCAGTTAATGATTTTCCACGGTATCACAAACTGTACAATCTAAACTTGAACAAGCAAGCATGATTATAATTAAAAGTGGATACACTTTCATTGGGAGAGGGGGTTAAGGACAGAATTTGCCATGGTCTTGGAATAACACCCTTCATTTATCATGAAAGTTGGAATTTTTTACAGTGAAAAAATATATTTTTTGGAGGTCATGACCCCTGTGTCTGCACTTGATTATAATTACGTACTGTAACACAGGAAAAAAGAATTTACCTCACTAATGTGGCTCCACGGTGTGCACCTTTGAACCTATATATAGCATGTATATTCTCGAAGGTTTGTACAGAACTGCAGTGTTAAATGAGTTTCGAAATCACATGACGTCCACTCTGATGCATATGAAATCTCTGTGATTAAAATGTGCCAAAAATAGTACTAAACCGCTGGGATCGTATATGAATTGATCTCCCATCAAATCTTTTAAAAAGAGAAGACGCTTCGATGAGTGTGCATGCCACAGGTGATGAACCATTAAATGTTTTACATATCTTAACCATTTGCTCAAATTTTAACCAGCAACGTACATCATCTTTTAACCAAAATAATTTTACCCTTCATGACATTTTATGTGACTCTTTTGATTATGAAATCGTTTTTAATTTTTTATTTAATATTGGTCTTTTAAATCTCATCAGATTTTGTTACATTGTTTTGCCCAACTGTGCTTTTAAGGCATTTTTATCTTTGTTTGTTGGATTTATTTTATTCTTAAAATTGTATGCACAATCTCACCTTGTCTGGCGCAGAATGACCCTTGTTGTCCTTGCGCCATAAAAATACAACCAACCAACCTATATGAATTGAACGAGTATTGAACACGTTACGTTTTAGTAAAACTACCATTCACTGCAAATAGAAATGTTCAACAAAATTTTTATTTTATTATGTAATACCAATAATATTTTGTATATGGAAATAAAAAAAAGTAGCATATTTTTCAGATTCATAGCCTGAAGATAATTAAAATTAGCCCAATTCAAGATTTTTGTAGTGAGGATACTTAAAAAATAACCCAATCTGGAACCACTTTATGAAATTATATATTTTGTGAAGTGTGTTGCTTATAAAGCAAACAAAATTTACTGATTTTCTTTGAATATATAACAAATAAAGGCAAGTGCAAAGTGTATTTTTCCTTTTTTTTTTTTTTAAAGCAATTCCCATTTATGACTTTCGATTTTATGGACTTTTTTTTAAGTTCCCCACGAGTTCGTAAAAATGCAAGTCTACTGTGTTTAGTTTTCATCAATAGTTAAAAATAATCCTTTTTTCTTTTTCTTTGTTTACCTTGCTTTTGAGCATCACTGGCTGATTTCCAAAACTAACACCAGTGCAATAAATAACATTACAAAGACACCATCTAAATTTTAAGTTACTGGAATGTACATCCTCTTAATTTTGTCTGATTTAGTTGACAGTGATATGCTGAAGGTGCAATATGGTTTTCAGCATATATATCAATTAGCTCTTATAAAAGATCATTTTGGTCCTTAAAAACACCTTAGTTTTTACTTTGAAAAAATAATGGAAACTCTCTGCTTTTGTACATGTTTATTGTAAATTATTCTATGTATTGTCCTAAACTGTATTTTGATTTCATCCACTTACCTGCAAACATTTCTTGGTCTTTTAGCAGTTCCGTGGTGTTTGGCTTCTCACATAATTTTCATAATGTCATGCATTTCTATTGATGATTTTTTATTTTAGCAATAACTTTTATTTGCATGCAACATTTATAATTTTTTATAGATGCTATTTATTTCAGAATTAAAATTTTATTAATGCTATTATGAACCAATACATTTTTTAGTGTAGAATTTGCTTTTTTGCACATTCCTGTTATCGAAAGAATTTCCAACTTTTACTAACTAATTCCTGTAAAAGTTTTTACTTGGAATAATAGGAACACCTGCAGCAATAGTTGATCATGATAACCAGTATCGAAGGTAAACTCATAATTAGCTATTTAAACAACAAATTTTATTAGGGAAGAAAAATTGGATGAACTACTTACGTTATTTGCGGATGATTTTAGTATTGCAATAGCTAGTGCGGATATTGGGGTAGTAAAAGATAAATTAAATAGAAAATTGCAAAAATGGACAGAGGCAAATGGATTAATAATAAAGAACGAAAATATTGATAAAAATAAAAAAAAATAGAACATAAGATTTTACAAAAAAATAAACAATATACATATGGAACAAGTAAAAAAAAATTTAAGAATATATATAGATGAAAAAATATCATGGAATGAACATATCAGTCAGTTATAAATCTTAGAAGAAGTACAGTAATTATAGCACTAAATAAAGATACCCTACCACCAAAAATATTACTACAATTATATTACTCTCTAATACTATCAAAAATAAATTACAGAATAACATCATGAGGTAATACAAGAAAACCAATATGGGGAAAATTCAGAAGATTCAAAATAAATTCATGGACATACTGAAATATAAAGAGAAATTAACTAAACTGAAATAATAAACGTATATAAATTATTAAACATAATAGAAAATATAGAATATAATACTACACTTATAATATACAATAGAAGTAAAACAATAAAATGAAGACTTCATAAAAATAAATGATTAAGAAAAAAAATTAGATATAGATGAAGTTATAAAACCGAAACCAAATACAAATAAAGGCAGAGAAAATATCAATTATTTTGGAATAAAATTAGGGAAAAACTACAGGATTGGTTAAAACAAATAATTACTCAATATTCAAAAACAAAGGATTATTATATATCAAAAAGTTGATAGACAATTGAGTACTGACGTATTAACGGGCCGTTAGCGACAATGTTTTTCCCCTAGAAATGTAAGGATTGGAAAAAATCGTAAATGATAGCAGTTTTTATCGTAATTGTTCGTAAAAAAAAATCATCTTTGAAAGTGTGAATTTGTGGCATTGATTTTCCGGTTTGGACTTTTAAGTGAGAAATGAATGTGCGAATTACTGTCACAATGTGTTTGTTTGAACTTCCGAGCAATGAATGGGAATCTATTGCCTTCTTTCAGGAACAAGGCAGGAAGGCCATAAGTTTTCGTAAATTCCGGGAATTTCAACCCACCTTGGTACTTACGTATTATAGTTATATTACGTTTTAGCAGCCTCCAATTGTATTTGGCATTCTTAGAATTACGGCAAGCTTGTGAAGCATGAATGTAAAAATAAATAATACAATTTCAACATAACATTGATTCAGGTAGTGTACATCGAATGTGATCCGACCGGGCACGAGTCGCGAAGCGACAAGCGGTGCGGTCGCCCCCCACAGTTCGGTCCCTGCGATTCAGGTAAACGAATTAATTGCATGAAAAAATTCTTAACGTAAAAGTATTTACATAATAATTAAACAACAAACAAAATGGTGGCAGTGTAACGATTTTAAAAGCGTTTTTACAATGAAATTCAAAACAGTGTTTCCGAGTTATGATTTTTGTCCCCTGAAACAATTGCCAGTTCTAGTATAATGGCACTGATGGCCCGTAAATACGTAAGTTCCGACAATTGGATGCAATGGTGGAAATGCATATAGAAATTTCCTTTTATCTGTGTGTTTTTTGTTTCTGTTACTTTGGTTTGGGTCTTTTAAGACGTGTGTTTTTTAACCTGTATCCCATACTTTTGTACATTTAAAAATTTTTTACTTTTTAAAGAAATTTAGAGAAAAAAAATTATTTTATTGTTGGAAATTTTATATACAAAAGAGTAAATAAAGATGTATTGTAATTAGACTATTCT
Organism: Dysdera silvatica; assembly: GCA_006491805.2. NCBI lineage: Eukaryota > Metazoa > Arthropoda > Arachnida > Araneae > Dysderidae > Dysdera > Dysdera silvatica. The sequence continues at coordinate 3,763 of QLNU02002941.1, read as the reverse complement.
TCATGGAAATAGGTGAATATCACTCAGGTGTTCAAATTCAAAATTGGGGAAACAAACATTTAATTTTATGTTGGGTTATATTCTACAGCCATGTCAGAGTGATTATACCATCCCCTTTGAGTCCACTGGGCTAGGTTTAATTCTAATAAGCTTGCTGTGTATGCAAACTTTCCATGTTTCTGATGACAAATTAAACAATCAATCCTGTCTCAGATAACCAATCTTGTAATCTTGAGATATAAAAAATACAAACAAAATATATATGCCATGAACATCGCAACCAGCATATTCAAATTTTTGCTGTTTTTGCATACTCTTTGTTGTTGACAACCTTGCTTAACTTTTTAAACTTTATTTGTTGTATGAATGTTGGAGGTATGAATTTGATGAGTTGTATTACAAATGTATTCAAAATAGAAAGTCCTCCTTCAAATATGCAGCAAACTACTTAAATCCTTTTGCCAGATACTCTTTAAACACATGCTTACGTCTAAATTGGAATACTCATAACAGATTGCTTTTTCCATTTTCCTACTGTCAGAAGAACAAAAGAATACCATGCCTAGATTTGCAACTGTCCTTGCTGTGCCTGTTGCCATAAAAATACAACCAACTAACAGACTTGCAACATTTTACAGTTGCTTCATGATAATTTAGCAAGTTCGTAAACAAATTGTAAAACTATCGTGATTAAATTGCTACACCATTTTCTGTAATTATTATGCTTACATACTGGAAAGCATTTTCAGAATATAATGTAATTTCTACCAAACAATGCTGTATGCAGAGGTGGGATTCTGGTATTCTTCAAGTTGGTATCTTTGGTGATTAAAATACAGCAGCATGCACACATACATTGTAATCCTTGACTGAAAAATTATGAACATATGTGTGTGTGTATATGCATGTTTGCTACTATGGGTAAGTGTGGCATTGCCATAGTCAGCAAAAGTAAAATGGCGAGTGTCATAAGGAAAATCTAAACTCACACACAGTTACTCATTTCCTGCATTTGCAAGGGGAATCTGCACAGGAAATCCACAGGGCAGTGGACGCTGTTTACGGAAGGAATACTCCATTGTATGAGACTGGGAAGAAGTGAAAGCAGATGTTGTAATGTGGTGGAATCAGCCTTAAAAACCGTCTAGGAAGTAGTAAACCTCTGACAGAGGGGCCAATTATCGTTCAAAAAGTAGAGACCTTTGTACTAACTGATAGGCACATGTCCTTGCAAACCATTGTAAAAGATGTTGATATCGGCGCTAGCTTAGCATGTAACCTTGTGTATGTTATCTTGCACATGACCAGGGTATCTGCACATTGTGTGCCTCATTTGCTGACACCAAATCAAAAGAAGCAGAGAGTTGATGGTTTAAAGCACCTCTGCATAGACAGTGATGCCAACTTGTACAGATTTGAACTCCAGCTTATGGTTTTACGGTTTATACCAAGAAAATGACAGAAAGCCCCATTCAAGATTCTCACGCTCAATTTTCTACCGACCCCCCCCCCTCAAAAAATCATATTTTTTTATGGAACAACTTGCAGATGACCTGCACCTTTCATGTTTGGACATGCTTCCTACTTGCTTTCTCCCCTCCGCTGGCGTCTTCCCAACATATATCACAAGGAACTGGTCACATCGGGATCCCCATCGCATTGTGTGGAACAGCAAGAGGGATGACAAAGTCAGTTATTTGTGCCTTTTGTGTGTATGTTTGCATGCAATCTATCTCTTTGTTATTCTTTATGTCTAGCTTTGTGTTTGAAAATTGCTTTGAATTTGGATTAAAACAACAAAATGAAATGCAGCGATGATTGTGAAATAGCTGAAAAAAATCAGCAGACAAAACTTAACGACAAGTGTATCGCGATATTTGTAGTAAGGAATGGCCATTTTATGCAGCATCAAAAGTTTTTAAATATTTATGTGGACCCATAGTTTTACCATGTTTTGAATGACTTTTTGCTCAAAGCGTTTTATTAAAATTTCCTCACGATACTTTAGAAAAAAAATAGTGCACGATTTGCACCAACATTTTATGGCATATATTTCAAAATATCCCCCCTTCTGCTTTCGTTATCTACATGTATAAAGGCTTGCAGATTAATTTAATAATAAATTTACTTATTCAATATATTCAATCAATTTATAATTCTATTCTGTTTAAAACACTACCTGGTGCCTGTTTCAAGAACATTAAAAAACTAAATTAAAGATTTGACTTAAACGATTTTAACCTTAATTAGCGAGTGGCTTTTTTTTTTTTTGTATGCACAGTTTTGTCTCTTAGGTACCGCCTACTGGCAAAATTGTTAACTTTTTAAGTGTGCTGTAATTAACAACCGTAAGTAATGTTTCAGTATTTTTCCATCAAAATAGAGGAATTTCGCCCTGATACACCAGCTACCAGCAGGGTACGAAATTGGCTGTCATTAGTCATATTTTGCACCTATAAATTTCCATCCAAAGAAATAATATGTATGCAGTGGAAAATGGGCAGGTTTTGTTGACAGAAGCTAATTTGCGTATTTTAACGTTGTTAGCTTTTCAAGAAAAGAATAAGGAAGGGGTTTCAAAATTACAGAAAAAGAAACAAAGAACTTGATATTTACGAAATTTTACTTTTTCAATGAAGCATGTGACTTTTCATCTTTATCATACTCATTCTCATTCATTTGATTAAACTATTTTTTACGTACTGCAAAATTGATGCGAAAACCAATTTTCCTGTACAGAATGATAAAATTGTGGTGTTTGCCTTCTACAAAACTGGTGCAAAAGTTTTCTTCGTCTTCAAAACTTTATGCAAAAGTTTTTTGTTTTTTTTCCTACAAAACTGATACTGAAAACTATTTTTCCTACTACGAAACTGTTACAAAGGGTCATATCTCCTGCTGCGAAGCTGATATGAATGGTATTAGTGAGAGTGTGATCACTTCATAAGTGCATAAACGTACACAGTTGAGTCACATTATTAGAAGTACTTGCAAGTTGTTTCGAGGGCTGGGAAGGTATGTATATTGCTCTGTAATGATGCAGGTGCATCACGTGTAAGAAATCTTTTTGTGGAAAATGAAAGAGCACAGTTTTACCGAAATCTATTGCAAATTCATGTCTTTTTTTTTACTGATGACTACTTTCTCAGGTTGGCATCTCTGCGTAGATAGCATTTTACTAATGATTAGGAGTTGATAGCAAAAGTTCAGTTTTTTTCAGTAGCAAAATCTATCTTTCTACAATACTAGTATCCAAAAGCTCATACACCACATGTGGAAAATGTGACTGTTCATATGTAAAGGAGGACTAATAAACATGTCTACAGTTTCAAAGATTTTGCCCTTTTGTTTTTACTCAAAGGTGCAAACTTGGTGTGAATATCCTTCGTAAACTTTACACATATGCTAAAATGTTGAGCTCTATCTTCTAGTTATCCACTGCCAAGAATACCAGCACTCGTCAGAGTGCCGCTTCAAAATAGCACCAGTTGCGGTCACTCTGTAGGAGGGTGACACAGCGAGTCCCGCCTTATTGCATGAATTTGGCTGTGGTTACAGAAGTTCAGAATCTTCATTAAACTGTAGGTCCAGCTTGCCAACGTGGTGAGCTTAAAGCTGCTTCTTCTGTATTTCTATCACCATACTGCATGTATGTGTGATAACAGAGAGACATTCATCCAGCAGTTGATTGAAAATGGTTGTTAATGATGATGATATATGTATGTATGTGTATATGTACTTGCGTTAAGTCAGAAATGTAAAA
>QLNU02002933.1:0-24000 GCA_006491805.2 Dysdera silvatica | reverse complement strand
AAACGGAGGGACCCTGGTTCGAATCCAGGATGGGGAAAGCGTCTCTTTTTCTCCAAAATTACACAAGCTCTAGTTTGAGCTGTAATTAAAACGTGGGTGGCAAAAATTATAGTATAATAAATTTCCCCCACGAAAACTCACAAAATTCTCGCCCCGGAGGCTTTCTTGTGTTGACCATATTTGGCAATTGTGTTATCCCTGCGGAGGGTAATAATACCTTAACAATATGAAATCTGTTCTTGTATAAATACATAATACATAATTTTTTTCTGAGTTATCCTATTGCGGCTAATAATAACACAGTACCTTTTCACAAAGTAATTTATAAAATTAAGCTCACCGGAAAGAAAAAAAATTCCATAGACTGATAATTTTTCAAAAAATAAAATGAAATTAAGTATTTTTACTTCATTTTCAATGCTTAGAAGAAGGAAACGAATAACTGGATAATACATAAATATGTTACATCAAAAGAAAGTTATCATAAAACGGAATCTTCTGCATTTCCGGAGATAGAAAACCATTCAATTTAAATACGTTTTAAAACAGTACAAATTATTTGTATTGATTTGTTAGTTAATTAGAATCGCATTGATTATTTTCGATCCTTTGTGAAGACTTGTTTATTGGAAAATAGAGCACATGCTCATTTTAAGCTGCGTGACTTATTTTTTCCAATGTTACATTTGAATTGCTCTGGCATGAATAGATGCTGTTCGTGACCACATGAATTATTGAAGGCATTCAAAATATGTGAAGGAAGGAAAAGGACAATGAAATATGACTTATTGGAAAAAAAATAAGCAAAAAGAAATAGAAAGTTATAGATTACAATGCATTTTTCAAGCGCCATGTATTCACTGAATGGGACAGATAGGTAAATTGCGTAAAATATATTAGGAATTAATATTAGTAATGGCACGGATTTAAAAACAATTCCAGGTAGAGGGCACTAATTTATTTTGGAGAAACATTACTGTTCTTCCTCGGAAATTGTCTGAAATCTGAGCAAAGGAAAAGTGTTACTACTTTATGGCATTTTTGGCTACTGAGTTAGATACTAAGAAATGTTTCTATATTTTGAGTAACAAAACCGTCTTGCAAATGACCATAAATCTACCCTTACATTCAGTAACGCGTGGAAGACTTTATTAAACTCAACTCGCTAATAAGCGCCCTTTTTTTTTTCTTTACAAAATTCTCCCTTCATTTTTGGGATTACAAAATAATTCCAGCAAATAGGTCGCACTGATGTTAGACAATCGAAAGTGCTAACGAAACAATACAGGGTTTCAGCAGGAGATTCCATAACAAACAGTTATTTCGACACTGGCGTAAGGTTTAAAAACACGACGTTTCGGGAGCCAACTGCTCCCTTTGTCAAGTTTTGTCAAGTGAAGGCAAAAGTAGCTGTCTGCCAAAACGTTGTGATTTTAAATCTTACGCCAGTGTCGAAATAACTGTTTGTAATCGAAAGTGCTGTGAAATGGCAACACGGCGTGCACCTGGAGTTCACCCAAGTGGATTTCCAATGAAGGAGAGCAACGTCTGGTTGAAACGCATCGATATGCTTTATCTATTAGCTAAAATTACGCTACGTATCATTGTTACTAACCACTGAGACAAATACAGGTATTGACAGAAAGATTTTGGGAGATACATGGATATATTTTGAAGTGCATATAAAACAAGATAAATATTAATTAAAGGGAGAACTTCTTAAGAATTTAAGGAGAGTGTGGAGAGGGATCCCTTGATATGATTAAGTGTTGATATTAAAGTTTGTAAAGACTTAACCTTGCTTACAATAAATATTTTAAATAAAACTTTTTTATAGTGACCCAGATTCATTCAAAATTAATATAATCCATATTTTTATCACATAACAAATTAAGTTTTTATATTGAGTATTGATGGCTGTATTCAAAATATTTGCTGGTGTCAGAGAAACGAACGGCATGTACGCAACAAATAAATAAGTAAACTACATATATACTATAAAGCTCCATGTGCCCTCTTTAGATTAACAACAGCTCTTTTTTTGCCACTACAGTTCATGAAGGATATGGGCCTCTACCTTCTCTATCCAAAGCTTTTCTTCTCCAACCTCTCTCTCCCGTTCTCATTAGGCCTTCCTTAACTCCAACTAGCTATCTTTACCTATAGGCAGAACCGTTTCTAGATGTTTTGGTGCCCTAGGTGAGATTTGAAAAATGCCGCCCCCATTCCTTTACTACCATAAATCTCTCTTTCGACTATAGCCCCCTCTGTACCATCACCAACATCCAGTGGTACAACAATGTAAATCTTCTATTATACTTTGAGTCATTAAATCCGTTAATCTCATTATATTTTGAACTTACATTAGTTATTTTGCAACATCAGCGTATTATGAATAGTAAAACAATTACTAAATACCATAATTGTTTAATTTCAATATTTTATACTTTTGAAAACCGATATATTAAGGGCTAAACATTTTAAAACACAACATTGTATTATATGACCTAAAAGGCTTAAATGTATTAGATATGAAAGAACTTGTGTGTAAAATTAAACAATGAAACACATCAAACATTTTCACATTCGTCAAAGTAAAGGCTTATTAAGTAATTGTTCCGTATGCTTTTGAAAGAAATTCGATGTTTAAATTTTTCCTCATTTATTGAATTAATTTAAAATTATTTTTTTATGATATTTTGCCGCCCTAGACGGTCGGCTACTCTGGCCTAATGGTAGAAACGGCCCTACCTATAGGGGTTCCACTTTCTTTTTCTTAGTTACTTCTCATCATCTTACCTACTCTAGTTTCCACCATTCTTTCTTCAGGTATTATTCATCGTCGTCCTTTCCTCATTTCTCTCCCAAGCCCTAAGGCTCCACATAAATTGAATGTTTCATTACTTTTTTAATTTTCCATTCGTCGATTTTATTCACTACCCCTTATATATTCTGAAGTTTTCTTCTTTCCCACATCTTTAGTAATTCTTTGTTTCCGTCTGTTAAATTCTACGTCGTGGCTCCATTTACAGCTACAAGTCGTCATATCATTATCGTATAGATGGTGAGCTTTAGTTTTAAGGAGAAATACTCATAATTTAATACTTTCTCGAAACCAAAGGTGCATCCATTTCTCGCTTCTATTCTTGCTTTAATCTCTGTTCTAACCAAACACTCTTCCGTTACAATGGCCCCTAAGTATCTAAACAGATGTACTTCTTCGAAGTTACTATATTTCACTTCTTCTTCTTAGATTTTCATATCCTGAAATCTACTTTTATCTCGCGCATTGATTATACATTCACCTTGTGCGTATTGATTTCTAACCAGAGTCCTTTTGCGTCATTTTTGAACTATTGGTGCGCTTCTTTAAACTTAACTGAATTACTGCTTATTAAAATCTTATCGTCTACAAAGGCTAAGGCCTTAAAGATTCTATTAAGAATTGTAACACTAGCAGGTTTACACTTATTTCTCGTATGGCTGCTTCTAGGATTAAATTAAATAACGTCGTTAAAAAAGCACCCCTTTGTTTCCTTAAGTTCCTCTCCATATATTTGAGAGCTTCCCTTGAATTCTTATTTTGACTTTGGTGTATTTTATTTTCATTATTTACTAATTGATTTGGTGCACTTTATTTTCATTGTTTACTAATTGCCTTTTGTGTACTTTATTTTCATTATTTACTAATTACTTTTGTGCACTTTATTTTCATTATTTATTATTTTCTTTGGTGTACGTTATTTTCATTGCTTACTGATTGCTTTGGTGTACTTTATTTTCATTGTACACTAATTGTTTTGGTATATTTCATTTTCGTTGTTTACTAATTTCTTTGGTGTATTTTATTTTCATTGTTTACTAATTGTTTTGGTGTATTTTATTTTTATTGTACACTAATTGCTTTGCTGTACCTTATTTTAATTGTTTACTAATTGTTTCGGTGTAATTTATTTTTATTTTCACTAAACATACGCGTCTATTATACTAAACTAATAACACTGTACGGATGTCATAATTACATACGTCAAATCTTCGCAGCTCTCTTAGCGCTGGAAGAATGAGACACATGTTTTATCTAAAATACCTTAACTTAATAATTTTCCAACTTTATTTCCATAAACGAAACATGCTGCGACGGGAGCTACAGTTTTCCGAAGATTCTGAACCTCTTACGACCTAGGGGAATCAACCCCCGGACTACAATGAAGCAGTTAGTTGGTAAGCGTTCCTCTTTTGGCGTTGTTGGGAGTTGAACCCCGAATAACGGCGCGTTAGTCGACTGGGCTGCTCCCATATGAAAAATTCTAGGAGGAGGGGGCAGACAAAAATTATTACCTTGTTCTCAAGGCTTCAAAATATTTCAGTGAATGTACACGATACTAAAATGCTACAAAAAATCGATACTCCTGGACAATTAGTAGCGAGCTAAGAGAAAGTAAATGCATAGCAGAATTGGGCAAATCAAATGTTTGAACGGCTAGGAGGAGTTCGAGCTCTCAGCCCCCCCCCCATATGGGCCCCCCGTACATCTTACTAATATTTAAAATTTCAGAAAAAATAGCTCCTATTTAAGTGTCACTCATGCTCTCGTTTAATGTAACGTTACGCAATTAATGACTGGAGGATATCATCCTTTGGAAAGTCTAACGAAAGCATTATTTTTTAAGGCTGGGAATGGATAAAAACATTCTTGGAAAAGAATTGGAATGGATAAAAACATTCTCAGAAAAGAATGGGAATTGATAAAAAGATTCTCGGAGAAGAATGTGAATGTATAAAAACATTCTCGAAAAAGAATGATTCTATTCATGCCTAATACGGGGGCTGGAGGGAGGGGAGGCAATGTACTTGCACGAATAATTTCTTGTGCGTTAGTTGATTTTTGGGGTTTTATTTCTATAAAGTTAAACCACGGATATTTGTGAGAAAAGCTATTGATCTCTAATGGGACTTCCGAACGACGAGGCCTTTGCTTGTAATTATTACTATTTCTTTTCTTAATTTCTACCTGATCGTTTAATCTATGTCCAGCAAGAATGAAATTCTAAATTAATACGTTATCTCTATGTAGAGCATTTCTCATGAGTGTCTTAATTTCGATATAATCACCAAAGACTTGCGTGGTAATGTAAAACTCCAGGATTTTTAATTTGGCGATAAGTTAGAAGTTGCAGTGTTTTAAAAAGGTGTAGGAAATGGTGGTTTGCAAAACAGCATTATTTTATGCAGGGGGTGTAGTCGAGGCCTAGAGTAGCCTATCTGGGCAAGGATAATTCTTTTCGGGGCCTAGCGGCGCTGGGATAAAATTTTAGGAAATCATACATTCTACAAACGAAATCCTGTTCAAGTTGTAAATAAAAAATATGTGGCTCTACAATTTTATTAAGAAAATTGCTTTAGAGCAATGGCCATAAAATTTTGAATAAATCAACTAATAACCGAGGGAATTTAAACGAAACTATAGCTTGGAACACGTATCACAAACTGTGTTCCGAAAATGGAAAAAGACACAATGCATTGTTTGATACAATGAAGGTGACAAAGGCGAAAAGATGGACTTTTGGCAAACTTTTTCAATTATTTTCTTTATTTTATTAGTTTACTTCAGAGATTATTCCTCGTTTAATTCGGCTCGGGCACATGCATTTGTATCCCATTATTATTTTACGCTTATATGCCCCGAAACTATGTGCTGTAAGCAGTGTTGGATCCAGAGGGGCGTTTGTTGGGGTCTTGCATTGCCCCATACATAATAATAATTTCTGCCCCTGTCAGATTAATGGGCTGTTGACTGGTTAGGGGGTTCCCTGATAACCCCTTTGGATCCCCCTTTGATTTAGAATAGCACTAGGCTACATTTGGTTTTAGGACTACACCACACACAGCACAGTATAGTATTTGGCGCAGTATAGCCCAGATGCTCTTGCGCCATAAAAAAGCCAAACAATCCAACCACTGGATTTACGCTTTTAAATAAGCATAATGAGTGTGAATTTGCGTTTTTTAAGAAGTAGGGATCCGTGATAAAAAGATTAATAAACAAGCTATATGAGAATTTCTCTTAATTTTATTTAAACCAATGGGTGTAAAACATCTTTAAATATTATTTATATATTATAAAATATATTATCTACTTGCATATTAAACAATTCTCGATCAACCATACATATACGTTCAGATTTTTCAGTGTACTACAGTACCAGACTTACGTTTGCAAAACGGATTTTTTTGTCTTAAGACTATTTAAAAAACCTTTGTTAACTTTTTATTATTGATTGTTAATTCCTCAAATACGTATGCATTTTCTATGAAGCGTAAGTGTACGCAGATTGTATTTATAAGTAGAAATATCGCTTATAATGTGCATTTATATTTATAAATATGCTTTCTGGTTTACCACTAGAGACACTCTAGTTTCATGTTCGATGTTTATTAGATCTTGAATTCAAGTTTATTTCCATTGAAAGTTTATTAGTCTGTGATTGTAAGTTTGTTTGTTTCTACTGGAAGTTTATTAGTTTTCATTTTAAATGTGTCGGAGTTTCCATATTGTGAGTTTGTTGGTCTTGTACTGCAAATATATTACTTTAGCGTTGTCAGCATGGAATCCTTCGTCCATTGGTTCTACATTTTTAAGCTATAAGCTTTACCTTCTCAATCCATAAAAATTTCTAAAGTTTAACTTATAACTTTTATATTTTCAATAGTTTATTTTTTCAAAAGTTTATTTTTTTAAATCCGTAAGTTATATAATTTCAATCTACAACAATACATTTGTATTGTGCGTCACATTCACTGTTTTGAGGACGAATAATAGCTTTGAAATCAAAATTAAATGAAGATGGTGATATAGATTTAACAGTGCAATAGGTTTTATTTCTTTGCACAAAGAAGATTGAATGGATATTTTGAAAGGAGGGGAGTGCAGGCAGAGGCGGCCCTAGAATTTGCGAGGACTAACGCAGGGTGTATTGTGCAAGGCTCTATACAAGAGGACCCGCATATAACGAGGAGCTTGGGACCAACCAAGAAAATGCTCGCTGTACCCGACTAGTAGAAATCTTGGTCATTAAAAACGATTGACTGCTATTGTACTTGATCATTATGCTAAACAAAATCTACATTTTCTCTGCTATACCCCGAAACTCGCTAAACGTATGCTCGTTATAAATGCGTTCTACTGTATTTGAAATTTTTTTCAAATGTTTTTGATTGAGAGGGGAGGACGAAGGAGCAGGAGAGAAGTAAATTACTAAAATAAAATAAAATATACACTTAAATACTATTCATATTTAATTAATGACTCAAGTGTTTTTAACAGAATGCATTAATATTTAATTTGAGCACAGTGACTTAGTTTTGCAGGCTTACTTGGGCTTTATACCTAAATTATTGCTCAAATCACAATATTCTCTTTCGACATAAAGCTTATTCGTACCTAAAATTGTTTGCAAATACTTCATGTTGTTTCTTTATTGTATACGAGTAGAGCGCGCTAGGTAATTTGGGATAGGATCGATGGCTTAACACCTTCAATTATTCCCTAAAAAATTGTCCCCCTTTCAGCCATATGCTCAGCTTATTTACAATTTCTTCTTTTTTACGTTAACTGTCATCAGGGGCCCTGAGAGCCAACGTGGCCCGCCAGGCTCACTTCGAGTGGCCCCATGAGCACTTCCTTGGTTTGGGCCCCCCACTGGGTCCTTGCCAGGGCGGCCCCTAGATTCCCAGGCTGCAGCCCCTGTTGCCCCCCATCTCGTCGGCTCTGACCGGCATACTCCCTTCCCATTCGTAGCCCATAAATTAAACTCATTTTTTTGTTGCAGAGACATATAAAATTTTGTAGTAATTCCCTGCTTTCATTTAAACAGAGAAATTTTACACTATTTGGAATTGTTGCTACTAAAGTTATTTTTTTTTATTTATTTTTTAATATGAAAACTATTTGAAGTTTTGCATAAAGCTTTTGAAAGTTTAAAAAAAAAATAATGCAAATAAAGAAATACTGCGCGAGGCACTAACCGGTCGCTTGACAAATCCTTACCCTAACGCAGCATCTGCTACCAGGTTATGAACGTCAAACTTCAAGAGATGCCCATAAGCATATTGGCAGAATCATAAAAACCGAACTGCAGCTAATGAGCAATTAAAACCCAGGCAATAAAAAGAGCTTTCCCTCATTCTCGACATTTTTTTTAAAAGTAGGCTTTTATACTAGCCAGGGCCCCAATCATGCTTTTGCGGGGCCCCAGGTCAGGAACATATTTGGGGCCCTTGTCCTCACGAAAATTTGGAAATGCCCTCAGTAGAGAGCTGAGCCCATTTGGGGGGGACATTGCAGAATTGGTCCCATCGTAAGTTGGATAGGTAAATACAGTGTTACCTCTTGTAAGGGATGCCTCCAAATAAGGGACGATAATAACTCTGGTCCGTAGTATGTGTATATATCAAAACATGCACCTCCGAAGAACGGACACCTATATTTAAGGGCCAAACACTTTTGTCCCGTGGGTGTCCCTTATTGGGGGTAACACCATAATAACAAATGCACAATGTTACTGCGCTGCAATTCTAGTTTTGTTTTTTAGGGAAATATTTGGTAAAAGTAAAAAATTTATTTATAAGAATGAAATAACATTTTGCTTTCTTGGGCCCCCTAAAATTGCGGGGCCCAAAGCCCGGGCTTAGGAAGCCTCGGCGGTGACCAGGCTCCGATACTAGTATTAGTTCGAAGAAAATCTTGAATTACTTGCATATCACTATTACTTGGAATAAGTCTTTGTAATAAAATAATCGATTAAAAGGAGATAAAAATCGGTGCAAAACATCCTGGAAATCAATATAAAAGAAAAATGATTTGCATTTACAATGCGGCATTTGGTGGCGGTATGCATGTGTATAATTGCATGTTTATCGTCATATATAAATACGATATTCGTACAAAAATTAGCCGGGAATTTTGCCATTAAGTATATTAAATCGACATAATCTGCAAACAAAAACCCTTTTCGGAAACCACGCACAATAGCTGCAGTGAATGCGTATGTGATCAATAACGCAATAAAATTTATTCCTTTTGTCAATTGATTTGAATTTGTGTAAAAGTGTGGTCTAAGTATATGACATGACTATTGTCCAGTCAAGGCAACCGAGAATCTTTTTATCCAGTATTTGGCTCCAGTCGCTGATGGAAATTAAACATATTGCAGGGAGAGAAATAATAGATTTTAGGTACCATGATAGGCCAAAATTATGTTATTTGTAAGTTAAAAATGGGTTTAAAAGATTAAATGTAACATATAGAAAAAAAAAAAAGGTGGATTTGTATGTTAAGGGGTCCTGCGTTTAAAAAAAAAAGAAATTTAATTATAGATATATTATTTATATACAGAAATTTTAAGTGATAATGTCTGTGCTAATAAAAATCGAATTAATTTAAAATTAACGCCTTTGGTAATTGAATAAATATTTTTTACAAACATTTTCGTTAGACACATAAATATAATTAAATTTAAAGTTCCTGAAAAAAAATTACAATGTATAGTTCTTTTATTTGGTTATTCGGGTGTATGTCATGCACAGAAAACCTGTTTGATTCTTATTATGAAGATCTTGGTACTTCTTAATCCTCTGGTGTTGCTGCCAAAGTGGAAGGTGTTGCTGCTTCTTGAGGAGCGTTAATTATTATGAACATCATAAATGGAAAGGGTAAACTCAGTGCACAGATACCTTGAGCTACAATCTCATCTGGAATAATCAAATAAAGAGAGGCAGAATAGCGAAAAAAAAAACCATTTACAATATCTAAGCATATAATATTTATATACAGTGAGAGAGAGTGTGCTTTTTTTATTATTTATTTAATTATCTATTTATCTGCTCCTGGGTGTTTAGATTTAATTACTTATTTTAAAAACAGAATTTTCAATTTTCACCCTAACACAAGCAAATGCCTCGTCGTTCGGAAATCCCATTAGAGATCAATAGTTTATCTCGCAAATATCCGTGCTTTTAACTTTATAGAAATAAAACACCAAAAATCAACTAATGCACAAAAAATTATTCATGCAAGTACATTGCATATTATCTTATAATTTATTGGTTAATACCTCCCCTTCTCCAGCCCTCCTATTAGACATGAACAGAATCATTCTTTTTCGAGAATGTTTTTATATATTCGCATTCTTTTCCGAGAATCTTTCTATCCATTCCCATTCTTTTCCGAGAATGTTTTATCCATTCCCATTCTTAAAAAAAAATGCTTTCGTTAAACTTTCCAAAGGATGATATCCTCCAGTCATTAATTGCATAACTACATTAAACGAGAGTACGAGTAACATTTAAAGAGGGGGCGATTTTTTTCTGAAATGTTAAATATTAGTAAGATGTACGGGGGCCCATATGGGGGGGAGGGGCTGGGAGCTCGAACTCCCCGTAGCCGTTCAAACATTTGATTTGCCCAATTCTGCTATGCATTTACTTTCTTTTAGCTCATTACTAATTGTTAAGTAGTATCAATTATTTTTGTAGCATTTTAGTATCTTGTACATTCACTGAAATGTTTGCAGCCTTGAGAACAAGGTAATAATTTTTCTCAGCACCCCGCCCCTCCTCCTAAAATTTTTCATATGGGCGCTGATGGTAAGATGGCAAATTAGATCGAACTTTTGGAAGCCTCAGCAGCTTCCCAGTCGAGTAATGCGCCGTTATTCGGGGTTCAAATCCCAACAACGCCAAAAGAGGAACGCTACCAACTAACTGCTTCATTGTAGTCCTGGATTGTGATTCTCTAGGTCGTAAGTGGTTCAGAATCCTTGAAAATCTGTAGGTCCCGTCGCAGCATGACCCTTGCTGTCCTTGCCTCGCAAAGCTTACAAGAAAATGGCCAAAATAGCCACTCAAACACAGAGCTTGCATAAACCTAGTTGAAATGTTTGTTCGTTTGGATTTTTATGGCACAAGAGCATCTGGGCTATACTGCGCCCATCAGATGAAAAACGAAACTTGCTTGTAAACAAACCGATAGCAGCGATATCAACGCTGCGTAACGTATTAACATAACACGTGATGATGTGAGCGTTAATGTCATATCCCTAAAGTATTGGAATTGCGAAACAATCGCATCCAATGGGGTTGTTTGTTTACGTTTTATGGCGCAACGTCATTTATGGTCATATGGCGCGAGGATGGGTAGTTTCCTAAGAAATACGAACATTTTTCGTGAAGGAGATCGAAGTCCGAACTCTAAAGTGGTAAAAAAAGTTGGCAAGCGCTGGATATTTTCTGGAATAGAATCCATTAAGCCGCTGCACAGTTTTCTTAATTCGGTTATGATTGCAATTCATGATGTTGTAACTGCACAGCGTTACGAATTGGGGTATGTCCGCTAAATAATAAAAATGCTGAGCTCTGTAAATGAGAAACAATGCAGAGTTAGTGCACGTAAACGTGTGAATATGCTGATTTTGGAAATATATAAACAAAATGTGTTTAAAATATTAAGCTGTGAAAGCTCTTGAATAAGTATTTTTATTTGAGTAACAAAAACTAAAGAATAATCTGTAATTTTTAAGCAGGAATTTCCATTCATGAATTAAGAAAAAATTTCTCATATCGCCAAACATTTGTTAGACTGTTTTCTCTTCTCTTTCCCTCTCTCTCTCTCTCTCTCTCTCTCTCTCTATCATTTATTTAAAATAGAATTTCTACGTTTTTTCGTAATATGCAATATCGTTTAAATGTTCCTATTTTCTTATATTACGAGTAAAAATAATTTTACTTTTTATCGTAAGGCACCTGCTTCAAAAGACCTGCCTCTTTTTATCGAAAATTAATATGTTTACATATATTTGAGGAACATAAATTTCTTCTTTGTTGTTCTTAGATTGCTATTTTTCAACCAACCATACTGCACATCTATGGCGCACCCACGTAGAGGGCCAAGGGGGCCCGGGCCCCTCCCTTGGGCTACAAAAACGAAAAAACTTTGCACCAAGAGACACTGGTAAATTATTTTATTAAAAATGTAAGATGAAAGTAGTGATGTTCCCAACATTTCCATGAACTCTAGTGACATTGATGAGACTGCTTTTGAGGCAAGCAACGGTAGCAGAGGCCCGGGACTCTCTTCGGACGCTTCCCGGAAGGTAAAGGTAGGCCAAAACACAATATCAAACACAGTTGAAATAGAAATTCTGACTGTAGATATTTTTAATTAGGCCAAGAAATCTAATCTCACTGATAGAGATAGAATAAGAGTGCTGGCCATTGTAAAATTGTGCAAACATAATCTACTACTTCTAATTATTTAAGTATGTTGCATTATAGAATTATTAGTAATTCAATAATGATAAAAGTACACAAAAAGACAACCGTAATTGATATCGCGTCTGGCCATTTGTTCCACAAAAATTCTTTGCACTACTAGCCACCTTGGGAGTATTCTGGGTGCGCCACAGCTGCGCATAGCAATTCAACAAAAAATGGTAGAATTTTTAAGCTTACAGACACTAACATGAATATTAAATAATAAATTACTCGCAAAGAAACGAATGATTTCTCGGCGCCTGATGGATCCGAACCCAAAATCTCTTGGTAACCAGTTAAGTGCTCTCACCCAATGAGCTGAAGTTTGAGAACCACTGACATAAACAAAAAATGGCTATTAATAGATTCTTTCTAAAACATTTGATGAATTGCTAAAACATCAATACATTTATTATGTGAATTCATTTACCTTACATTTTGGGTGGAATAAATATAAAAATCCATTAAATTTTTAAGGCATTCAACATATACATAATCATAGAACACCGTAATACATTTATTACCATAATTCTTAAAATTTGTATTAACATAATATAAGAAAATTTCAGAAAATATAAGGAGCAACTAATGAGAATAGAGAATTATGAAACAAACGAACAATACAATATACAATCCATATAAAGATCTAGAGCTTGTGACGGAAATAAAGAAAACTTAAATGGCTTGAGCATGTAAACAGAATGGGAAAAGTGACGATAATTCAGAAAGCTAAAAGAATTAATCCATGAGAAAAAAAAATGGGAATCCTCGAGGAGAACATAGCTGGTTGACGTAAAGATTGATCACAGAAGAATGTGAGTAAAAAAATGGCAAGAAAGAAGCTGTAGACCACGGGTTCTTAAACTGGGATACTCGAGAGAAAATCAAGGAGTACGTGAACTGGATAGTACTTTCCCCCTTTTATAACTTGAAATTTGTAGCCCTTTTCCAAAATGGAAAGAGACAATTAGCTTTCTAAAGTCGTTCCCCTCGCCTCATTCCTCTCACACAATCTTTTGCTGTTTCCATCGACTTACCGTTGCCAACAAGTTTTTTCAACTATGCGTATGAACAAAACCAAAAACCGCGAAAAATTGTCAACTGAAAATGATATGCGTGTGTGTGCTTCTGAAACAGTTTCCAAAATTGATTTACTTACTGAAAAGAGCCAAGCTCATCCATTTCCTTATGTAACTACACTGTTAAAATTAATAGTTCAGGGTTGAACCAAAATATGGTGATTTGCCAGCTGCATCCATTATTAAGAACTACGTTTCAGCACATTTTGGCACCAACTATGTCACTAATACTTGGCTGGATGTTGAACCAATATATGGATATACTTTCAATAACGAATAAGGCAACACTGAACCAAATTCATGGTTCCAGCTTGAACCAAATATATTGTTCTAGGTTAAACCAAATATGGCCAAAAGTTTCCGGACACTGTATAACAATATAAAAACCTGCCTTTAACATGCTACCTATCAAGGGCGTATCGAGGAGTGCAGGAGTACCCATTGTTTTTCTTGGCTGCTATTGAAGCCACATCTACCCCATTTCATATACAGAGAGTACACATAATTTTTACAGAAAGGTAGTAATCAAGCAAAATCGCAAGGATTTTTTATTAGGCCCAACGTAAGCGTTTTAGCTGTTAGTGATAAAAAACATCAACTTCATAGATACAGAAATTATCGTATAAATCATTGTAATTTATCAAAAGTAAAGGATATACATACCATAAACTAATAAATTTGAATAAACGTAGCTTGCTGAATGATTAAAGAGATTTAGCACTTAAAAAAACTGGTGAATATCGGTAAAGAATCGCAACGGATGTTTGCCACACGTGACTTCCCTTGCAGCAAGCTAGGAGGTTGAACGAAAATCTGGTTCGGCGTTTAATCGTTATTTACAAATTACCACACTTTCACCAATAAGTGATAATTTGAATTTTCAAGTGAACCAAATTTTGGTGAAATTCCTATATTTTCACCATATTTTGGCAACAACTAATGCGGAAATTTTTAACAGTATATGCATTGATAAAAATTATAAAGGAATATTACTTCTCTGTTACCTCTTCTAAGGCATCCATACATTTCAAATCGCATTCTTCTCTGGACGTACGCCAACATACTCGGGCAGGACGAAAGAGTACGTGGAAGGAAAAGTTTGAGAACCCCTGCTGTGAACAGATGAGAGTCAGCAACACTAGTTAAGAGGCCTCATAGGCACAGTAGCCTCAGAACACAAATAAGGTTAACATATTTTAAATAAATGATAATTTGGTTAACCTGGTTGTCCAGCTTTTGTTTGACAGTGCCTGCAATAAATTTCTAACCAAATGAACTTCTTTTCCCTTTCAAAGTATACATCCACAACATTGGCGGCACGTGGAATGAAATTCACTTACCTAACTTGAAGCTATATAGCTGAGGCTAACAATGCTATATAGCTGAGGCTAACTTGATGCTATATAGCTGAGGCTAACTTGATTCTATATAGCTGAGGCTAACTTGATGCTATACAGATGAGGCTAACTTGATGCTATATAGCTGAGTCTAATTTGATGCTACACAGGGTGTCCCAGAAACCTTGACTGCCCCTCTAATTCCTTAAATACCGATCCTAGACATATGTGATAAAATTGGAAAGTGGCGTAAAAAAAAGGTGCAGAATTTTATGAAATTGATTAAAATTGCAGAGGATTATTTTGTGAAGGAATACAAAATTTAAATTGTTGTATGGTCTCTGTACACAAAAATGTACAATAAGTAAAATGCTTCCCATACTTCAGTAGGTGAAGACACAAAATTTCAGCATTCTATTGGAAAAAGAACCAGAGATATGAAGACCCAAAATAACGTGACTTAGCAGATTGGATTTCCCCACTTCCCGGCATGTACTTATTGCTCCCTTCAAAAAGTGTTGTCAGTCAATTATTTTGGGCTTAAATTTAAATTTAACCATAGCTACGATTTTTTTCCCAAAAGACTCATTTTTGTTGTTCTATTTTGCTCTTTTACAAGCCTTTTACTTTTCGCACATAAACATGTATTAATATTGCATCAAAGATACATTACCATGGCCATATTTCACATTCATGAATCTAGTATTTACGTTTGTATTTCCGCAATGAAAAATCCAGGCCTTTTTGAAATAAAATTCTACCCACCTTGCCCATTACATTTTTAATTAATTACTTTCTCATGTTTGTTTCAAGCGATCATATGGAAAATGTATTAGACGTTTGAAAACATCTACGAGATAAAATATGAAAATACACAGAAATACGCTTTCTACAAACTTTTTAATGTACTCAAAAATATGTACCATTGGATTTGTTTAACAAAGTTCTATATGATAGGTCAGATATATCATGGTTATGATGATTTATATGACACCGTTGTACACTGTATAGGATTACAGCACCGCCTTAGGTAGCCATCTTTCTCAATTATCTGTCTTATTCAAATTGTCTCTCTCTCTCGGTGTGATACTATTGTGATATGCAAGGTGATTTGATGTAGCACTTATACATAGATTTATGCCAAAGTCCACGTTATAATCGGCTTGTAATATTAATTTTGTCTTATTGTGATACTTTATATGAAAGAGTTACGAAAGATTACTTAACATTCTTGCAATACTTTATATAGCATTGTTGTAGGACTTTACGTGACATTGTTACAGGACTTTACATAAAAGCTTGTTAATAACTTATATAACACGATTTTAAAGGCCAGTTACAATTTTCCAGTGAGCTCTTAAAGAGAAATACATTCTGTACACTACGTTTTAAGATTCACATGAAAATATGTAATTAAAAATATGTCAATTCTTATTTAACGGAGCTTGGCAGCAATCATTTTATATTAAAGTCTCTTCATTCGGATCACCGGATAGTCGTTCTAGATAGCTTAGAGGTCTAGTGAAGGCTATGATCTCCACCCCCAGTGCTCCTCACATAACATTTATTTAAATTTTTAATTTACTTAGTGGGAGATAATCCCCGTGTTCCGCCAATGCCGAATGATCGGCCGAAGTTTAATACTTTATACTGCCATTTATGTATACTGCCATTACAGCTTATCAAATAGATGAAGTTTGAGAAGATGATGGCGAAGATTTTTTCGTAAAGTGGACGCGAACACATGATGTCTTGGCTGGTAGATGAGTGACAACAGAAAGTTGCAAATACGACTCCCTGCATATGAATTCCTTTTTAAGGAAGTTTCGTTCTGTGTGTGATTTGTGTGTTTTAAAGCTCAAGAACTACAACGGTAATGCTGCGCTGGAACCTACAGTGTTCCGAGAAATCCGACCCTCTTAAAGCCTAGGTTACCCAACCCCGAACTACAGTGAGCAGTGCGATCTTAATGAAATCTCTGAGTAAGCGTACTTTGCACTGTTTTGTGACAAACCCGAATTAGCGTTCCATATGTGAAGGTAATATTATGCGTAATGTGAAAGTAGTGAAAATGTAAAAACAATGATGTACGTCTGTCAATATCAAATTGACACCATAACGCCTAGGCAGGCTGACGCAATAGTATTTTGTGTCCTACGCATGCACAACCCCCCACCAATCTCAAAACGGGAGCATTGAAAATTGTTATATTTACCTTTATTTACCTTTATTATTTATTATATTTACCTTTATAGACCTTTATTATTTATTATATTTACCTTTATAGACCTTTATTATTTATTATATTTACCTTTATAGACCTTTATTATTTATTATATTTACCTTTATAGACCTTTATTATTTATTATATTTAACTTTATTATTTAATTACGAATTATTAATAATCATCGGTGCATATGACAAATTCTTCTAAACTGTTCACTCTGATCTTTGTTTATTATTAATACTAACCGGTTATTATTAATATAAGCCAATTATTATTAATATAACCCTATTAATCTTATGAAACATAATACGTAAACCAAATTTAGCTCAATTTGGCCTGATAGATTTTTCACTATCTGTTTCTAAACACCTCACGCTAAATTATGACCATCCTGCACTTTGCGCGAAAAATGATTGTTGCTACTCATGAATTTCATTGATATAATTATTAACTGCGTGAGACATTGCTATCAGGCCTGTATTGCTGCTCAGGGTGATAACGCCCCAGGTTTACGTAAATTTATGTTTGTAAAAATTGCAACACGATGAAGGAATCACGTGATTGTGCTGAAACTTTCAGGAAATGCAAATTCGGGTATGCTATTCAAATGATTAGAATTTCAGAGTCATCGCGTGTGCGTGGGCTGAACAGCGCCCTCTGAACTGCTGATGGATTCGTATAAATAGAGGGCTGTAGCGGGGCGTGTATGGTTATCTGCTAGTGGTGACCGCAACATGAGACTTCAGTATGCCTCTACGAAGAAAGAAAACGACATTTCAGCAAGTTATGGAGTCTGAACGGGAACGAATGTATGGCTTTTGTGAAGGTGGGTTTTCTTGTCGTGCAATAGTAGTTCGTATGGGGCGGTACAGCCATGCAAGTGTGGAAGCAGTGGGTTCAAGAGAACCAGACAACTCAGAAATCTGGGAGTGGACGCCGAAAGGTGACATCAGCACGGAATGATAGACACCTGGTCCGCATGGTGGTGACGGACCGTTTTGCTTCATCTGGATAGTTGGCAGAATGTTGGTGCACTGCTACAGGTGCATCATTGTGTGCTTCATCAATTCGTCGGCGTCTACTGCACCGTGGACTGTGTGCAAGAGTTCCTTTATACAAGATCCCTCTGACGTACAACCATCGGTGCCTGCGGCTACAATGGGCTCATGGATATAGAGACTGGCGTGCTGATTGGCAACAAGTGATATTTTCTGATGAACCCCGCTTTAATTTGGGGTACAGTGATGGCCGCATCTGTGTTAGACGCTATACCGGTGAACGACACCTTCCGGAGTGCATTATCCAACGTCATAATGGACGAACCCCCAGTGTTATAGACTGGGGTGTGATTACGTATTATGGACGATCTCAGCTGCTACGAATTGTGGGTAATCTTAACAGCAACCGGGACATCAATGAAGTTCTGGAGCCCGAAGTTGTTCCCTACCTTCAAGGCATTCCCGGAGCTGTACTTCAACAGGACAATGCCCGTCCACATATTGCCAGAAATGTTCAATACTTCTTTTCATCACAGCAGATACAGCTTCTTCCTTGGCCTGCCTATTCACCTGATATGTCGCCGATTGAACATGTGTGGGATTTTGTTGGTCCGCACCTCGCTCGAGATCCGCGTCCCATATCCGCGTCCCATAGCTACTGTAGATGAATTTTGCTGTCGCATACAAGCAATCTGGAATGCTCTTCCACGGCCACATATTCAATATCTGTTTCATTCCATGCGACGTCGCTTAACATCATTTATGGCAGCGCATGTTGGCTTTACCAAATACTGATTTCCGACATGAAATACTGTTTTTTTGCTTTGTAATTTTAATCTTTTATTTGTATGAATACAGGTCGTTTGTACAATAAATTTCATTCAATTCGGACAAGTCCTTCATGGTGTTGCAATTTTTAAAAACATGAGTATACATTTTTCTATTTTCTCTTGACACCTTTTCCTTAATTATTTATATTTGTATAGAAAATGCGAAATGTAAATATTTTGTGGCACGCGTTATTACGTTTTTTTAGTTATATAATATATAATAAAGATTACCACCAAATTTCATTCAAATTGGTTGCATACTATTAAATTATCACGATTTTTTTCGAATTTTTGCTTAATGTATGAAAAAACAGCACATTAAGCAGATTTCATACCAAAATACGTTTGTTTATGTAAACGTTCAAAAGGGTTAATATAAGTATTGTATGTATAGTATTATTCACTATTTCTTGATGTTCTTGTGTGATAAGTACTCGACCAACTCGCAGTATTCAATGTATATCATTGTCCTTGTGCCTTAAGAGTTCAGCCAACTCGCCACTATTTGATGTATGGCATTAGCCTTGCGCCCTAAATATTCCACCAACTAATCAATATTCAATGCTTCATGAAGGAATTGAACATAGACAATGCTACTTTGAAATGTAGTAATGGAACAATTGCTAATTCTCAGCCATAATTTAAGCAAGAAAAATAGAATAAATGTTCTTTGCTTTCAATACATATTTCAGTATGATTTTGATTTATACCCTTGTAACGCGTTGTT
This sequence comes from Dysdera silvatica, assembly GCA_006491805.2. Classification (NCBI taxonomy): domain Eukaryota; kingdom Metazoa; phylum Arthropoda; class Arachnida; order Araneae; family Dysderidae; genus Dysdera; species Dysdera silvatica. The sequence goes on along the minus strand of QLNU02002933.1, from coordinate 4,493 downwards.
TTCATGTAAACATTAAACTAAAATAGCAGTACAGCGTTTCCCTCATACGCTGAATCGAAGCTACAGTGCTCTGAATTAATTCAATAGTCGTAAAACATTCTGCATTTCAAGTCTCTAATAAGATAAGAAAATGAAATCTATAGCTCTGTTACGATATTTGCCTTTTAGCCCTTACTCCAGATTGATACTGGATGTCGGTTTTGTTTCCATGTGGGGTTATTATTTCGTATTTGCAAGGTTTTATTTTATTCCAGCGGTTCGTTGACGATCACTAAAGTCCCACAACAGCCAATCCACCACTTATTAGGAAACTCAAAAAGGAAAAAGAAATGAGGAAAGCATAAAAAAATTAGCCACAAAACCGTAGATGGAAAATTAGAATTAATACACAGAAAAAACTCCGTTTGTCTCTCCCTCTTGTGCATTATTTAATTTTTTATTCAGAAATGTTAAAGAATCATAATAAGAAGAATAAGAATGAAGATACCTGTAATAACATTTTGGTTTGTAAGTCTTACAGAAATGTAATTGTTAATTTCATAGAATAAATCATAAACATGACATCATCAAGAACTTCAACTTTTACAATGTATCTTTTTACAGTCGTATAGATTTCCAAGCAGTAAGTTCAAACACGTGAGTTTTGATCTTTTAAAACATATTCTTTACCTTTTTCATCTTGATTAGAGAGCGTGAAAATTTCAGGATTGTGATGTATGCAACTGGACAGCATATTTTCTCTCGTCTATTTTATTAAATTCAAGATTCAAATTACATGATGTATAATAAGAAATCATATCGAAAATCTCGTCTTATGTACTTAATTTCCTTATTATTTTCATTATTAATAGTTTACAGCTTTTGAAAAGAAGTGCTGCACTCGCAATAGTATGTCTGAAATTAAGTAATTCAAAAACTCCTCCAAATATATGATGATGAGTTTTACATGCATTATTATACTGCTACTTGGTACTCCCTTTTAAATAATTCTTAAAAAGCTAATCTCGTACTATTTTTTCAGAAAGGCCCGATTAGTAAATGCAAAAGATAATGTTATCGAAATTTTTAGTGCAAAAATAACCTTTTTGAAAAAAAAATTACTTTCAGTGTTAAATTCGCGGTTAAAGTTTTCATATACTTTATGATAAAGGTAAGGGAAATTATAGAGAGGCATACTAAAATTTATAAATTTTCAATGCAAAAATTACATTAAGAAATTTATTTATTAACGTTAAATATATTAGTCTGCTTGTATATTTAGTATTACTAAATATATTAATAAAATACATCAAAACATTTACGAATTTTAAACCCCCCTGCAGCTTTCTGTTCCCCCGTAACAAGCGTCTGGCTACGGGTCTGATTCTACCAAGTTATATAGAGAAATGTCAAACATTAATTATTATATTATATCCAGTTTTGAAACCATTTATTGCCTAAAGATGGCAGCACTAGAAAATGGGGCGGTCGAGGAAAAGTATTGATGAAAAGTCCGTATAAGACTCCGTGACAAGAGCGTTGGCATGGGCGACCCGAGGGTGTGCACTTGCACCCCCTTGGCTTACGAAAAAGGGGGAGAAAAGACTGAATCCACAATAAACTATAGCCCAACAGCATTAATTGGAATTTTTCCTGGATGCACCCTCACTTGCACATGATTCTGCGGACATCCATGGGCGTCGGTAGTATTTTTTACAGGGGTGGGCAAAAATTACTTTAGCAGAGATAAAAAAATATCTATTAAAAAATACCATAATTAAATTATTTAATTAAATATTTAAATTATTTAATTGCATAATTATTTAAATTTTGGCTTATTTAGAAATATTTACATCATCCTTAATCAGTGATTTCCGTTTAGAATTGAAAAAAAAAAGGGGGAAGAGGTTAAAAGGAAAAAAAAATGTATATCAATTAAAGAAAAAGAAAAGAAACAATTTCGAGGAAAAAGTTGCATATTTTTGCTCTTGTGAAGGAAAAAAAAGTTTATATTCATATATTAATATAAATATGAATAATAATATAAATAATAATAGTAATATTATATTTTCCACTAAATGCCGATCGCGGCTGCCTATTTCACGATACAAGATAATATGCATCGTGGCCTTATCATATCATAATCACGGAATATTTCAGTTCCGTGAGCGTAATTCTCCTTTTAAAATTTAAACTCAACTATTAAACTTTGAATAAAATAGTCTTCATGGGCTTTGTAGCAAAATTTAATATATATGCGATCTAATATACATGCGATACTGTTGGATTCATCCGGATTTGGGATGCCAGGCTCCCTGAATGTAGTGTATTACCCCCACCTCCTCTTCCTGACTCCGTCTATCCTCTCTCTTATGCCTTATGAAAAGTCGCGATGTGGAAGGGGCATTTATGGTTAATTTGTGTGCATTTTAAGATAAAATAACGCGGTTTATATATATGAACCATTTATTTTATTTGACGACTTAATCCTTAATTTTTCCTCTTTTTAGGGTTGGGAGCTGTTACACGAACTTTTTTAAAATTTCAATTTAAGGGTAAAAGGAGAGCTCGTTGTTTCTTGGTGAGGATGATTTGATGGAATTCTATATTAGAAATCTCTCTATTTTTATTAATGAAACGAATATCTGCCACATTAAAATTTTCTATTTAGCATATAAGAGGACGATGCACCTTTCTATCCTTCAAAATATTACGTGCTTTTAAGTTTATGACTTAGGCCTTTTCATATATCTACAGTGTATGTGGCAAAGAACACCATTTGCGAAACGTAATCAATAGTTATCAATAGCCTATTACGATAAGTAAATATGCCATTCTCGTGCAAATGCTAATCAAAGAGAGTTCTGAAATTGTGTTTATCTGAACAAATATTTTGGGCTAAAATACACGTTTGTAATTTGGTTTGAAAAACATTTTGTCCTGTTGCGTGATCTATTTATTTATTATTTATTTATTTATTTTGGTCATTAATATTTTGGGAAGTTTTTTCTTACCAGCAGACCCGGATTTATTATGACACCCGCCTTAAGTGCATTGCGTTTTATGTTCCCTTCCCCACATCGTGATTCCATCTATCCTCTCCCTTAAGTCCTAGGAAAAGTCGTGGGGGTAATGTGGTAGGGGTGCTAGATTCATTTATGTTTGCTTCGCATGCTTTATTAAAAGATAAAATATCGTTGTTTTAATGAGCACATTTATTTTATTTGACGATGAAATTCTTAAGCTTTCCGATTTTTAAGGGACAATTATACGGAATGTTTCAAAATTTCAATTCAAAGGGGAGAGGGAGACCGCTCGCTCTCTTGACGAGAACGATTTGATGGAATTCTTTAATAGAAAGATTGCAGTTTTTTTAATGGAGAAACGTCTGATCCCTTAAAATTTTCGATTCAGCATATAAAAGAACGATGTTTCTTTCTATGCCTTAGGAGGGACACTAGATTTCGGATGTCCCCTCCTCCTTATCTCCTACCACCCACCCTCGAGTATAAATCTTTTCGGCGATTTCATGAAAATTTCCCTCAATACTAATTCCTGTCTTTTAGAAGCAACGCTTTTAATGAATGGACTCTTTATACTGACCACAACAAAACGGCCACCTCTTTTTATGACGACTTCATTTTCCCCCTTGGATTGCTCTTATGTGCATGAGACCTTTCCATATCAACAGAGTACGATAGCGGTAACCACCGCCGATCTTGAACTTACTGAGTGCAACTCAAAGCAACCCAACGGTTGTCCGTGAAATTACAGTGCGTGGTTAGCACATCACGTAAAGCAGTGGTCTTCAACCTTTTTCAGCCCAACGTTTGATTTTGCTTATACTTGTAGGTCCTCGGGCCGCACTACTGTATTAGCAATAAATATTAGGACTGAACAAAGGCAGCTCGACGGGTGCGCCCCTCGGATCCGAATTTATTGACATTTTTTCCTTAGGTCTCCATATTAATTTTGCTTGCCCACACAAAAATATTTTCAGGATCCGTCTTTGGGATTAAATATATATATACATAGTGATCCTCGAATGGTGAGATATAAAATGCACTTAAATACCTCATGGGCTCAAAGACTACAGTGGTCATGCTGCGCCGGGACCTACTGTTTTCCGAGGAATCCGAACCTCTTAAGGCCTAGGGAACCAAACCCCGGACTACAGTGAGCAGTGCGATCTTTATGAGATCTCTGAGTAAGCGTTCTTTTTGCACTGCTGGGAGTCGAACCCGGATTCGGGGAACGCCTTACAACAATACGCCACCGCAGGGCCGAAACAGTGGATTAAACGAAGACTCTGAGATAGTCGAAGGAACAGCTCCTAAAATCTTAAAAGAAGAAGTTTCATTTGCAATAAAAAATATGAAGAAAGGAAGAGCCCCTGGTGATGATGGTATTACATTAGATATCCTAAAAGAAGCTGGAGAATATGTAGAAGACATACTTGCAAAATTCTTTACCAAATGTCTTAACAGTGGTAACATACCAAACCAATGGGATTC
>QLNU02002918.1:12500-14544 GCA_006491805.2 Dysdera silvatica | reverse complement strand
CTTCGTGATAGGGATAGGGGCTTGTAATTCTTCCCCTTGAACGAGGAATTTCCAGTAAGCACGAGTCATAAGCTCGTGTTGATTACGTCCCTGCCCTTTGTACACACCGCCCGTCGCTACTACCGATTGAATGATTTAGTGAGGTCTTCGGACTGGCGCTCGTAGCGACCATTGGCCGCGCCGACGTGCCGGAAAGATGACCAAACTTGATCATTTAGAGGAAGTAAAAGTCGTAACAAGGTTTCCGTAGGTGAACCTTCGGAAGGATCATTACCGTACTTTTCTTCGACTGACCGACTGCTGATGGCTGCCGTGGGAGGCCTCGTGAGGGTACCTTTGTTTCCCCCGTCGAAACGCGGCGGGGGAGGTGGCTGGCTTCGGCCGGCCGCTAGGTTCGAAGAGCGTTCGCGTCGAACCGATCGAGACGCGCGCCGCCCTCCCCCACGTGCGCCATGCATGCATACATATCGATCGTCGGGCAGAGTTTCCGAGGAGCAGCGCGGAGCTCCAGGCCGTCACCGCCGTCGAACGGTGCGGCCGGCTCTGTCCGGAGATCTAAAACTCGATTTGTAGCCTTTTTCCGTGCCCCCTTTTTCTCCTCACCGAGAAATTCGCCATTGTCTTGACTGAGTGCCCTACGCGTGCGCACGGGCCGTTTCGAATCGAATTGAAAAAGAAAAATGACTGACAACTCTGAGCAGTGGATCACTCGGCTCACGGGTCGATGAAGAACGCAGCCAGCTGCGAGACTTGGTGTGAATTGCAGGACACATTGAGCACTGATTTTGCGAACGCGCATTGCGGCCTCGGGTCTCGCCCGGGGCCTCGCCTGTCTGAGGGTCGGATGCGACATACCGAGAGGTGAACTTTCCTTCGTTCGTTCGTTCCTTCCTTAATTCCGATCCAAGTTTCGGAAGAGGTAGAACTGGGATCGAAAACCTCACGTGGCCGCTTCGGAGGTGGTAATACGTTACACTCCGTCGGCTCGAGTCTTGGTTCGATGTTGACAGGGAAGACCTCCTTCGGCGTCGTTCTCGACGTGGCCGTGGGAAAGGCGAGTAAGAACCGTTCTTTCTACGACCATGGCTCATCGTTCGAGATGCCCGTGATTGGAGCTTCTCATCGCTCATTTGTCGACCTCAGATCAGACGAGACGACCCGCTGAATTTAAGCATATAAATAAGCGGAGGAAAAGAAACCAACGGGGATTCCCTTAGTAACGGCGAGCGAACAGGGAATAGTCCAGCGCCGAATTTCACGTTCGTTCCGGACGTTTGAAAAATGTGGCGTTTAGGAAGTCGCGTGCCGGAGTCGGATTCTGCAGCAAGTCCCCCTGACCGGGGCTGTTATCCAGAGCGGGTGCGAGGCCCATAGTTGCCGAGTCCGCTTCGGATGCGACCTCTTGGGAGTCGGGTTGCTTGGGAGTGCAACCCTAATTGGGTGGTAAACTCCACCTAAGACTAAATACGGCCGTGAGACCGATAGCAAACAAGTACCGTGAGGGAAAGTTGCAAAGAACTTTGAAGAGAGAGTTCAAGAGTACGTGAAACTGCTCAGAGGCAAACGGGTGGGCCCTCGAAATCCTCTGGCGGGGGGATTCAGTTAGGAGAGGCGGAGGTGCCGTGAGGTCGAATTGATCGGACCCTTTCCGGGGCCGCGCCTTCGGTGCGGTCTCCGCTTCACCTGACGCATTTCCTCCCGCACTAAGGACGCTGCAGCCGGTTGGGTAGCTGCGTGAGTCGGCCATGAGGACGAGCGCCGGCAGGTGGCCGGTTGCGTTGCTTCCGCTTCGCGGCCGGTTGTTAGCCAGCTCGTCCGTGGCGCGACACCCGACCGAGGTTGATCGGTTCCCGTACGGGAACTCGCCGTCCCCTTCCCGCTAACCACGTAGGGAGCGTGCGCGTTCTGGCAGGCGTATCGCGGTGTCGCCACGTCACTCTTCGTAGTGGCCGGTGCTCCGAGGTCGCTGTTGGCCGGAAGCGTCTCGCGGGGGTGCATGGGGCTGGCAGCGAGTAGGTCGGTCACCCACCCGACCCGTCTTGAA
>QLNU02002918.1:0-7500 GCA_006491805.2 Dysdera silvatica | reverse complement strand
GAAAAAGACTGGGTGGGTGAACCGGTCATTTGGAAGGTGGTCTTTTTTGCTGCACGTCGAACGGAGTAAGCGAAAAGTGTATATTTATAAAGTTACACGTGTTGTTGGGAAAAAAAGACGGTGGGTGGTTAAAATAGATATATATGTAATCGCCTATTTCGCCAATTTTCGTACAATAGTACAGCCGAAACCGCGTGCAGTGAAAATCGGTCATAAAGACCTTCAAGGGACCGAGAATAGTCGGTCCTTATAAAAGATTCATTTTTAAAATCCTTGTAGCCTACGGTTTCAAAGTCTAAATGAAAATTTCTTTAATTACAATGAGTTTCGTTATCAGTTTTATAGCCGCAAGTAATTTCGTAGTACGTTCTATGTTTTAAATTTAAAAATTGTAAAAAGTACGGAATGCAGAAAACATATCCATTGAATAATGTTTATTGCCCTGCAGTGTGGTAACGCTCTTCCGCGTCAGCTAATCCGGGTTCCCCCGTGCAATAAAGGACGCTTACTCAGCAGAGATCTCGTAAGAGATCGCACTGCTCATTGTATGACCTTGAACATGACCTTCTTGACATTCAATGAACGCTTACTCCGCAGAGATCTCGTAAAAGATCGCACTGCTCATTGTATGACCTTGAACCTGACCTTTGAACCTTGATCATGACCTTCGTGACATTCCAGGAATGAATAACGATTTGTTTGCTTGTTTTTTTTTTTGAGGTTCGTTATCCTACGGTATTGATAATAAGATTTATTAAAGTTTTTGGTTTCAAAATCTGAATAAAAACGTCTTTAATTACAATGAGTTTATTTTTCGTTTCTATTAAATCCTATTTATAGCCGCAAGTAAATACGTAATACTTTTTATGTTTTAAATTTAAAAATTGAAAAAAGCACTGAAGTATGGAATGTATCCTGAGTACGACGGAGTTCGTTTTTTATTAATAGCGTTATGAAAGGATGTTTTACTGGGGGGATGGGGAATAATTATGAAAAAGACTGGGTGGGTGAACCGGTCATTTGGAAGGTGGTCTTTTTTGCTGCACGTCGAACGGAGTAAGCGAAAAGTGTATATTTATAAAGTTACACGTGTTGTTGGGAAAAAAAGACGGTGGGTGGTTAAAAAAGGGGATGTATTATTGCATATTACAGCAGTTTTCGTAAAATAGTACAGCCGTAATCGCGTACGGTGAAAATCGTTCATAAAGACCTTCAAGGGACCTTGAATAGTCGATCCCTATCACCGATATTCCTCATTAAAGATTAATTTTTAAAATCTTTGCAGCCTACGGTATTGATAATGAGATTTTTTAAACCTTTTTGGTTTCGAAATCTAAAGAACAATATAATTTATTATAATGGCATTATTTTTCGTTTGTATTCAAACCTTTTGTGAGCCGCAATTAAAGACGTAGTACTTTTTATGTTTTAAATTGTAAAAAGCACTGAAGTATGGAATGCAGAAAACATATGTATTGAATAATATTAATTGCCCTGCGGTGGCGCAGTGTGGTAACGCCTTCTCCTAGTGCGCCGCTAATCCGGGTTCCCCCGTGCAATAAAGAACGCTTACTCAGCAGAGATCTCGTAAAAGATCGCACTGCTCACTGTATGACCTTGAACATGACCTTTTGAGCCTTGATCATGACCTTCGTGACATTCAATGAACGCTTACTCCGCAGAGATCTCGTAAAAGATCGCACTGCTCACTGTATGACCTTGAACATGACCTTGAGCCTTGATCATGACCTTCGTGACATTCACGAACGCCATTCGCAGAGATCTCATAAAGATCGCACTGCTCACTGTATGACCTTGAACATGACCTTCGTGACATTCAATGAATAAATAACGGTTTGTTGGTTCTTTTTTTGGGAGGGTCATTATCTTTGACATTCGGGTTTTACAGTAATAAAAGTGTGTTGGATATATGTAAGGCGCATGTATGCGAAAACCGCGACAATGCAAAGTTTGTCGTTGACGCGTCCATTGTGAAACGTGCCGGGTCGTGGAAGAGAAAGTGCCGCGGCATCGAAACGAACGATCGAACGAACGAACGAACCCGTAAACCGCGGAGAGGGAATAAACCGGACTCTGAAAAAGGAACGAGTTACCCCCTCCCACCACTCATCATCGATTTTCGCTCACACTTCCCGTTTTTGGCCCCGTTGTTAAGGCAACCCTGGACGTAGAGGAACCAGTTTCTCCGAGATCTTCCGCGCAAGGGCGGGTTGGCGCGCGTCAGCGGAAAGGCGTAAAAACGGCTCCTTTTCATCGGGTGCAATGTCGTCACTATATATGTAGGGGGAGGGTTGTCGAGTGAAAAGCGCGCGTGCTTTCTCGAAGGTGTTCGCTGTTTGGCGACGCCGGCTTGAGGTACGTGGCGTTTTTCGCGCGTTCGGCGACCGGCTGCTCGTAGGCAGTTCGTTCCCTCTCGCCAAGTTCAAATGTCTTCTCGGCATGCCTGCGTTGGGCTCGGTTTTTCGCCGTTGTCCTCGTTGCGGGCGCGTTTGTTTCGTGGAGGGATTCCTGCTTTTGGACTCGACGCTGAGATTGTGAACTCGACGGTCCCGTACTCGCTTTCCGTCCGTGCGGCGTGAAAGAAGTCGTGATGTCGAACCGCAACCGCAGTACGTCGGAAATTTCGTTCGATGCAAGTGCCGTTACGAGGGAGTCCGCCGTCGATTGCGGTACTCCCGGAGACGTCTTGCTTGGCGTTCCCCCCTCCCGGGGGGGGAACGCGAAATGCTTTCGGTAGAGAAAGAAAGAAAGCTACCTGGTTGATCCTGCCAGTAGTCATATGCTTGTCTCAAAGATTAAGCCATGCATGTCTAAGTACATGCCTCACTAAGGCGAAACCGCGAATGGCTCATTAAATCAGTTATGGTTCCTTAGATCGTACCTTACTACTTGGATAACTGTGGTAATTCTAGAGCTAATACATGCAGCGGAGCTCCGACCCTCTGGGGACGAGCGCTTTTATTAGACCAAGACCAATCGGACCTCGTGTCCGTTCTTTGTGGCGACTCTGTATAACTTTGGGCTGATCGCATGGGCTCGTCCCGGCGACGCATCTTTCAAGTGTCTGCCTTATCAACTGTCGATGGTAGGTTATGCGCCTACCATGGTCGTAACGGGTAACGGGGAATCAGGGTTCGATTCCGGAGAGGGAGCCTGAGAAACGGCTACCACATCCAAGGAAGGCAGCAGGCGCGCAAATTACCCACTCCCGGCACGGGGAGGTAGTGACGAAAAATAACAATACGGGACTCTTTTGAGACCCCGTAATTGGAATGAGTACACTCTAAATCCTTTAACGAGGATCTATTGGAGGGCAAGTCTGGTGCCAGCAGCCGCGGTAATTCCAGCTCCAATAGCGTATATTAAAGTTGTTGCGGTTAAAAAGCTCGTAGTTGGATCTCAGTTCCAGACGGGCGGTCCGCCTAACGGTGGTTACTGCCTGGCCTGAACAACCAGTCGGTTTCCCTAGATCATCTTCATCGGTTGTCTTGGGTGACCGACACGTTTACTTTGAAAAAATTAGAGTGCTCAAAGCAGGCGTGACGCCTGAATAATGGTGCATGGAATAATGGAATAGGACCTCGGTTCTATTTTGTTGGTTTTCGGAACACGAGGTAATGATTAAGAGGGACAGACGGGGGCATTCGTATTGCGGTGCTAGAGGTGAAATTCTTGGACCACCGCAAGACGAACTACTGCGAAAGCATTTGCCAAGAATGTTTTCATTAATCAAGAACGAAAGTTAGAGGTTCGAAGGCGATCAGATACCGCCCTAGTTCTAACCATAAACGATGCCAACCAGCGATCCGCCTGAGTTCCTCAAATGACTCGGCGGGCAGCTTCCGGGAAACCAAAGTGTTTGGGTTCCGGGGGAAGTATGGTTGCAAAGCTGAAACTTAAAGGAATTGACGGAAGGGCACCACCAGGAGTGGAGCCTGCGGCTTAATTTGACTCAACACGGGAAAACTTACCCGGCCCGGACACTGGAAGGATTGACAGATTAAGAGCTCTTTCTTGATTCAGTGGGTGGTGGTGCATGGCCATTCTTAGTTGGTGGAGCGATTTGTCTGGTTAATTCCGATAACGAACGAGACTCTAGCCTACTAAATAGGCGTTCCGATCCTTTATGTCGGACGTTCTTCTTAGAGGGACAGGCGGCTTTTAGCCGCACGAGACAGAGCAATAACAGGTCTGTGATGCCCTTAGATGTCCGGGGCCGCACGCGCGCTACACTGAAGGAATCAGCGTGTGCTTTCCCTGTCTGGTAGGACTGGGTAACCCGTTAAACCTCCTTCGTGATAGGGATAGGGGCTTGTAATTCTTCCCCTTGAACGAGGAATTCTGTGCAAGCACGAGTCATAAGCTGTGTTGGATTACGTCCCTGCCCTTTGTACACACCGCCCGTCGCTACTACCGATTGAATGATTTAGTGAGTAACTTCGACCGGCGCTCGTAGCGACTCATTGGCCGCGCCGACGTGCCGGAAAGATGACCAAACTTGATCATTTAGAGTGAAGTAAAGTTGTAACAAGGTTTCCGCAGGGTGAACCTTCGGAAGGATCATTACCGAACGACGTTTGTCGATCTGTTCTTCGACCGACTGACTGCTGATGGTCGTCGTGGAGGCCTCGTGAGGGCACCTGGTTTCCCCGCCGTCCCGTCGAAACGCGGCGGGGGAGGTGGCTGGCTGGCTTCGGCCGGCCGCTAGGTTCGAAGAGCGTTCGCGTCGAACCGATCGAGACGCGCGCCGCCCTCCCCCACGTGCGCCCTATCTAGCTATCGATCGTCGGGCAGAGTTTCCGAGGAGCAGCGCGGAGCTCTAGGCCGTCACCGCCGTAGAACGGTTCGGCCGGCTCTGTCCGGAGATCTAAAACTCAATTTGTAGCCTTTTTCCGCGCCCCTTTCTCCCTCACCGAGAAATTCCGCCATTGTCTTTGACTGGCGCCCTACGCGCACCCACGTGCGCACGGGCCGTTTCGAATCGAATTGAAAAAGAAAAATGACTGACAACTCTGAGCAGTGGATCACTCGGCTCACGGGTCGATGAAGAACGCAGCCAGCTGCGAGACTTGGTGTGAATTGCAGGACACATTGAGCACTGATTTTTCGAACGCGCATTGCGGCCTCGGGTCTCGCCCGGGGCCTCGCCTGTCTGAGGGTCGGACGCGACATACCGAGAGGTGAACTTTCCTGCCTAACTTCCTTCCGATCGAAGTTTCGGAAGTGGTACGTGGATGGAAAACCTCACGTGGCCGCTTCGGAGGTGGTTACGTTTCCACAATCACTCCGTCGGCTCGAGTCTTGGTTCGATGTTGACAGGGAAGACCTCCTTCGGCGTCGTTCTCGACGTGGCCGTGGGAAAGGCGAGTAAGAACCGTTCTTTCTACGACCACGGCTCATCGTTCGAGATGCCGTAACGGGAGATTCTTCGTTCTTTCTCATTTGTCGACCTCAGATCAGACGAGACGACCCGCTGAATTTAAGCATATAAATAAGCGAGGAAAAAGAAACCAACGGGGATTCCCTTAGTAACGGCGAGCGAACAGGGACAGTCCAGCGCCGAATTTCACGTTCGTTCCGGACGTTTGAAAATGTGGCGTTTAGGAAGTCGCGTGCCGGAGTCGGATTCTGCAGCAAGTCCTGACCGGGCTGTTATCCAGAGCGGGCGCGAGGCCTATAGTTGCCGATCCGCTTCGGATGCGTGACTCTGGGGAGTCGGGTTGCTTGGGAGTAACCCCACTGGGTGGGTGTGCAAACTCCACCTAAGACTAAATACGGCCGTGAGACCGATAGCAAACAAGTACCGTGAGGGAAAGTTGCAAAGACCTTTGAAGAGAGAGTTCAAGAGTACGTGAACCTGCTCAGAGGCAAACGGGTGGGCCCTCGAAATCCTCTGGCGGGGGGATTCAGTTAGGAGAGGCGGAGGTGCCGTGAGGTCGAATTGATCGGACCCTTTCCGGGGCCGCGCCTTCGGTGCGGTCTCCGCTTCACCTGACGCATTTCCTCCCGCACTAAGGACGCTGCAGCCGGTTGGGTAGCTGCGTGAGTCGGCCATGAGGGCGAGCGTCGGCAGGTGGCCGGTTGCGTTGCTTCAGCTTCGCGGCCGGTTGTTAGCCAGCTCGTCCGCGGCGCGACACCCGACCGAGGTTGATCGGTTCCCGTACGGGAACTCGCCGTCCCCTTCCCGCTAACCACGTGGGGAGCGTGCGCGCTCTGGCAGGCGTATCGCGGTGTTGCCACGTCACTCTTCGTAGTGGCCGGTGCTCCGAGGTCGCTGTTGGCCGGAAGCGTCTCGCGGGGGTGCATGAGGCTGGCAGCGAGTAGGTCGGTCACCCACCCGACCCGTCTTGAAACACGGACCAAGGAGTCTAACATGTGCGCGAGTCACGGGGTCTTGATTAGGCCCACAGGCGCAATGAAAGTGAAGGTCGACCCCGACGTCGGCTGTGTTGGGATTTCTCTCCCCGCGGGGAGGGGAAGCACCAACGACCCGTCCTATCCGATTCATCGGTTGGGCGGAGTCCGAGCGTACACGTTGGGACCCGAAAGATGGTGAACTATGCCTGGGCAGGACGAAGCCAGAGGAAACTCTGGTGGAGGTCCGTAGCGGTTCTGACGTGCAAATCGATCGTCAGACCCGGGTATAGGGGCGAAAGACCAATCGAACCATCTAGTAGCTGGTTCCCTCCGAAGTTTCCCTCAGGATAGCTGGCGCTCGGAGGAATCAGTCTCATCCGGTAAAGCGAATGATTAGAGGCCTTGGGGCCGAAACGACTTCAACCCATTCTCAACTTTAAATCGGTGAGAAGTCCGGCTTCGTACGACTGAAGCCTGACGTTTCGGATGCGGAGCGCCCAGGGCCACTTCTTTGGTAAGCAGAACTGGCGCTGTGGGATGAACCAAACGCCGGGTTACGGCGCCCGATGAGACGCCTCATGAGACCCCATGAAAGGCGTTGTTGCCATAGACACAGCAAGGACGGGTGGCCATGCAGTCGGAATCCGGCGAGCGTAACAACCTCACCCGCCGTAGCCAACTAGCCCTGAAAATGGATGGCGCTCCAGCGTCGAGCCCATAAATTCGGCCGCTGCGGCAGAGTTTCGTTAATCGAGGTTTACGTCACAGTGAGTAGGAGGGTCGCAGCGGCGAGCGTCGAAGGTGCCGGGCGTGAGCCCGCCCGGAGCCGCCGCTGGTGCAGATCTTGGTGGTAGTAGCAAATACTCAAGTGAGAACCTTGAGGACTGAGGTGGAGAAGGGTTCCATGTGAACAGCAGTTGAACATGGGTCAGTCGGTCCCAAGGAATAGGAGAAATCCGTTCCGAAGCGGGACGTTGTGAATGCGCTTGTCCCGCTGGTGACCGAAAGGGAATCGGGTCAATATTCCGGAACCCGGACGCGGAGATCGGGCCTTCGGGCTCAAGTGCGGTAACGCAACCGAACTCGGAGATGTCGACGGGAGTCCCGGGCAGAGTTGTCTTT
>QLNU02002915.1:0-17612 GCA_006491805.2 Dysdera silvatica | reverse complement strand
TGTACTGCACATTTTCTGTTGATGTTACTGCAAATGATGTAATTAATGTGCGTATGACGAATGGATTTAAATTTTCGGGCCGTGTGCTGAAATGCAATATATAATTATTATTTTTTTCGTAATTCGAAGTAAGTTTATTGGGTGAGTATTTACCCATTTATATGTCGCTAAATTGAAACGAATTTTACATTACTTCATAGCTATTTTAAGCTTTCAAATTCATTTTTTATTTATAGGCAGCAAAGCTGCTCTATACGTTCATACATATCTAGCAAGCGAACCTATCTCGATTTCGAACTAACTGCGTTGAAGTTTAAATTTTCAACGAGGGGTTTTGCTGGAAAACCACCAAACAGGGGTTGATTATTTGTCATTTTGCCGAGAGATTTGAAGGTCAATATTTTAAAATTTTGAGTTTTACTGGAAAATTGCTGAAACACGTATCAAATGATTTTAGATAGCATTTCTTAAAAGTCGCAGATAATTAAAATCCATCCACGGAATCATGAGATATCAAGGTCTGTAATATGGCTGTTTTCGGACTTAGGGGGCCATATCTCCAAAATATATAGCCATTCTGAAAAAGCTTGGATATGGGTCTAATAACTTTTTAAGACCTTTAGGAAGCGCCTAATGTGGTTCCAATCCCCGTCGGGCAGGTTGGAAGGTTCCGTCGTAAATACTTCATGTCGTGAAATTCAGGTACTCTTCAAAATGGATTTAAATATGAACTATCGTTTTTAAAAATGTGAAAAAACTGTATTGTTGTCAGAGCAATACAATCTACTTAATGCACTTTACAGCTTGTAATACATATGAAATTTAAAAAAAAGTGGATTGTGCTTACCCGGAGAATAGAACTCTGGACCCGGTGGTTTAAATGGGATTAAAGATCGGTGCAATGCTAGAGATTTCTTAAAACGATGAATAAGAAATGAACTATGGGCTTAAGGAAGATTATATTGAGTGTATAGGCTGTAGAAGTGTGTGCTTTAATTAATGTATTTGACATAAAAGACGGATGTCCGACGTCGAATTTTTTAGGACGAAAAATGTATTTGAAACGTTATTAAGAAAAGCCTTTTTTTTTTAAAAGATTTAAGGATAGTTGTCCTTCTGTTTAAAATTCGAGTTAAATATTCACAAAGTTTGATAAAATTGCTTCATGTTTTCACGTTGACTGATGAGATAGTTTTTTCTCTAAATTAATAGGAAAGAATAAGTAATCAAGTCTTAAATTTTAGGTAAAAAAACTGGATTTAAAAATGAAATATCATTTTAAAATATGAAAAATATTCATCGCATTCAGAAAAACACTATTTATTTAATGCAATTTAGGCCTTGGAAAATAGATGAAATTGGAAAAAGAAAATGGCTTGTGCGTACATAGGGAATAGAACCCAGGACCTGGTAGTCCGAATGGGGTTAAAGATCACTGCAATGCTAGAGATTTCTAATATGAATAAGAAATGTAATATTGGTTGAAGAGGGTTTGTTTTGATGCAAGCTGTATAAAATTGTGTTTTGATTTATGCAATAATAATTTGTTCAACCCGATATACACAATATTTAGTGATATATAACTTGAGCAGTACAAAAGTCACAGAAACGTAAAAGATCTGTATTGCATTGATCCGCATTAATTAAGACGGCACGTGGCCAAACCCATCGGTCGCATGAATTTGCGCTCTCTGAGTTTCCTACTCTAAAAGGTACTATGGTCGCGCCGTGATTCGTTTTTAATGAATAATGTTTTTCTTTTGATTTTACTTGATTTATATTTAAACCTGTGCTATAACGAATAATCGTGGGAGTGCGAGACACTGACTTCTTTGCCTTGCTGTTGCTGTGACTATGAATACCAGGAAGAAACATCAAACGTCCACCAGTTCTTCACCTGGTCACCTATCGAACAGGGAGCTGAACCAACAGGTGCGTAATGTCTCTGATGAGCTATCGAAATTTCGTAAACTGTGGTCCCAGGACTTAGAGAAGTTGAAAGGCTCCATTAATGAAAAAATAGATTTGAATTTGTGTTCTGGGACTGACGGAGATTCCGATCGCGCTGCCAAATTGGCCTCTGTTAAAAATGAAATACGGAAAGATCTTGATATTAAAATCACTGAAATAAATAATGAATGGGAATCGCGATTTGTCGTCTTGGAGAGCAAGATTCAACATCTAGAAAGAACTACTGCTGATCTTGAATGCGCCCTAGAAGAACACCAGCAGTGCATTCGTCAGCCCTGTCTCATAATATATGGTTTACCGGAAACTGAGAACGAAAACCCAATTACCGTTGCAGTGGATACTTTAAATGAAAAGATAAAAACTACCCTGTTATCAACGGATTTGGCAAACGCGCATCGTCTAGGAAGCGTAAGGCGCAATACCACTCACGGACAATCGCCGAGACCTATGATCATCAAATTTATAAGAATGGCTCAAAGAGACTACGTCTTCAAGAACAAAAGACTTCTGAAAGGTACTGGCCTGGTCATAGCCGAAAGCCTTACCCACATTAGAAAACAGGCCTATAACAAAATTCGTGCTAAAGGCGTACAATGCTGGACACAGCAGGGAAAAATTTTCTTGCTAACTGAGCGTGGTGAGAGGGTAATTCTCAAGTCACTGACTGACATCCGCAATTACAGAGAAATAAATTAACATTATTCATTTAGATATGCATGATTTACTATTTCTTTTGTCGCTGTTGCAATTCCAATACTGTCCTTGCACCATAAAGACAAACTTTTTACTGAGCGTGATGATGTAGTTGTGCTCAGGTCGCTGATGGACATAGGCAAATACAGAGAAAGAACTTAGGATTACTAAATTGGATGTACGTAGTCTACTATTTCTCTTGTTGCTGTTGCTTCACCGATACTGCTCTTGCGACATAAAAAGGTAAATGAAAATTAACAAGCTAACCTTTTATATGATCATGATCCAGGCGTGTTTTGAGTATGTTCTTCATGTCATAATAGCCTACTTATCAAAAATCGCATTAAATAACTTATAATTTTTCTAGGCTGTTCTGACCCTTTTTTCTTTTGTCCTTGTGCCATAATGGATCATGATTGCATCTGAGCTGTAAACGTGTTCTTGTCAAACTAACCTACTCATTATAAGCATGTTTCATAACTTGTAATTTATCATTTCTACGCCTAAACTGGTCAATCGAATGAATCTAGTGTTTTCAGTCAATTTTTTTCATATTATATTCGATGTTAACTTACTTTATATTTTTCAATGCAATGTCTATATTTCATATCAGATGCTTCTATATATTTCGTAAAACACCACACTGAATACAAGTATTATTTTATCCTTCAAGTGAACAGCGTTCAGCTTGTATATTATATGAAAATTGTTTATCTAATTAAATATTCTGTAAAACTTATATAGACGAATAACACGAGGACTCAGTTTAGCTCTAAATTTCTAACCTTCTTCCTTTTGTTCTTGCGCCATAAATGATCATGATTTCATCTGTTTTAAACATGCTCCTGTCGTCCAACTAGCCTACTAATCACAAAACGTATTACGTAACTTATAGTTTTGTTTGTTTTTGGTTTTTTAATTTTTACGTCTAAACTTAACAAATGAATCTATAGATTTCAATCAATTTTCTCATATTGCATTTGCTGTTAATAACTTTGTCTATCAATACAGTGTTTATATATCATATCAGATGCTTCTGTTTTTTTTTTCATATGACACTACAAAGATATACTAATTACAATTCTTATTTTTTTATTTTTTTATCCTTCAAATGAATGTTCAGTTTGTATAAAATTATATAGTTATATTGTAAACTTTGCGAGCAGTTCCCTATTGTAGGATGCATAATGACCATTACTGTCCTTACGCCTTAAATATTTAAATTTGTTTGCATAATAATTTAGCCTATTATTCAGATATATAATTTGATGGTCTTACACATGAATCAATTATAAATTCAGGTTTTGCCTTGTCCAATGGGTATTCCGATGCACCGTGTTGGCTCAGTTGGATGTTGTAAATGTAAATTTTAATATTAAAATATTGGTATTTAATAACAGGCTATTACTATTCGAAATGATTTTTTATGTCGTATTCGCTAATTAACTAAACGACTATTATTGTGATATGGTGCACCCAGATGGCTTTTGACCATATACGAATTGATATATATCTTTATATCAAAGTATATTTATATTGAATTATTGTATTTTTACATTATTTATTTATTTATTTATTTTAGTATTCTTTTATTTTTATTTTTATATATTTATTTATTTTAGTATTCTTTTATTTTTATTTTTATATATTTATTTATTTTAGTATTCTTTTATTTTTATTTTTATATATTTATTTATTTTAATTTATTTTAATATTCTCTTACTATATTTTATAAACGTCATTCCTGAATCGCGGAAATATAACCGATTGTGGCTTTGCGGCCCTCGGGGATTCATTCACAGAGCCGGATAATGAATTAACTCTTGATATTAATAACCAATATTACCATCCCTCACAGATTCCTTCTCATGGTCAAGTTAATAACACATTATTAACCGTTCATATTAATGCATGTAGTATTACTAACAAAGTGGAATTAATTGAAGACTTCATCCTTGGTATAAATCCATCCCCTGACATATTATGTATAACTGAGACCTGGCTCTGCCCAAATCAGGCTCCATCTCTTTTTGATTATGAATCAGTCTCGATTGCACGTGAATTGGGTAGAGGAGGTGGTGTTGTAATGTATGTTAAAAGAAAACGTGAGTTTAATTTGATACCTCAATGGACGGGAATCTTCCCGGGGGTTGAGATGCTGACATTACAGATTTATGGTATTTTTATCACTACCATATATCGACCACCTTCTGGTGAATTGGGAGATTTTTTATGTCGTCTTCAGGACCTACTTGCCTTTATTACTTCCTCGAGAAAGAGGTTAATCATCATGGGAGATTTAAATATTGATTTATATGCTTCCGATGAAAATTTGCAAACCATGCACAAGCACAGAGACTATTGGATCAGATCTTTTCATTTGGATTTAATAACTATATTCATAACCCAACTAGAATTACATCACATTCTTGTACAGTTATTGATCACTGTATTACAAACGGTTTAAATCCACAATGTGGCATACTTCTTTATCAGATTAGCGATCATCTTCCCATATTTTCAATTTTTGGTATTTCACAAGGAATATCTAGAAGACATGGCAATCCATCTTTTATTAGAGATTTTTCTGAAATGAATTCACAGACATTTAAAGCAAAGTTACAAAGAGTAAATTGGAATAATTTGTATCTCTTGGATAATCCACTACATGCTTATGGATATTTCGTTGATACCTTCAAAAATAATTATGAAGTTTGCTTTCCATTAAAAACAATAAGCAAAACCAAACGTATACGTAAACCATGGATTACAACAGAAATTTTTAGAGAAATAAGAAAGAAAAATAAACTTTACTTCAAATTTTTAAAAGATAAATCACCAACAAAATTTGCTGTTTTAAGTCATTTCGGAATAAATTGAATACTAAAATAAAACGTGCGAAACAGGCATATTTTTCGGCACTATGTAATATGAACAATAGGAAAACATGGTCAGAAATAAATGAACTTATGGGAAGATCAAAATCCAGAACAAGAGAAATTGATAAACTAATAACTCCTCATAAAACGATTACTAACATGGCACAGATTTCTAATACATTCAATCAATATTTCATTGAATTCCCTTACTCTTTATCTAGTAAATTTAATAATGTATTCCAAAGATGCCATGATTATAATATCGCTAATTCCTTTTTCTTGGATGGGGTCACTGAACTTGAGACAATTCGACTAATTAATAATCTTAGTGCTAATAAAGGACCAGGCCCAGATAACTTTCATCCAGTTCCCATTAAATATTGTGCTCATGAGATTTCAGGGCCTTTAACCCACATCTTTAATCTAATCTTTTCCACTGGTGAGATTCCGCCGGAATTTAAGACGGCAAGGGTTGTTCCGATTCATAAAAAGGGTTCATATACTGACGTTGCTAATTATAGACCGATATAAATATTATCGGTGTTTACAAAAATACTTGAAAAACTCATTTATAATAGATTATTAAAATACTTTGAACACAACCACATCATACAGGAAAATCAATTCGGTTTTACTAAAAATAAATCTACTGAACAAGTATTGTTAACGGCAACAGACTTCATATATTCGGCTTTGGACGGTGGTGACTCATCAATTGGAATTTTTTTTGATTTGTCACGGGCATTTGATACCATTAACTATGAGAGACTTTTATATAAATTACAATTGGCAGGTATACGCGGAAAGCAAAATCTTCTTTTCAGAAATTACCTTTTTGGAAGATCTCAATATGTACAAATAAACGAAAATCAATCTATCGCCAGATCACCTCTATGTGGGGTTCCTCAGGGGTCGACATTGGGATCTTTGCTTTTTATTTTTTATATTAATGATCTTTTTTTTCTGCCAACTCGATCTAGAGTTCTATGCTTTGCCGACGACACAAGCATCTTTTATAGGGAAAGGAATCTTGATGTGCTGTTTTCACTTGTAAATAATGATATTGATATATATATAAAATACTTTAGAGATAACTATCTTTCACTTAATAAAAAAAAAATATATATATATCCTGTTTTCAAATAAACATAGCAAAAACAACTACTTGTGTAATACCATAAAAATAGATAACGATATAATTCCGTTATCGCAGGAGACGAAATTCCTTGGAGTTACCATTCAAACTAATTTAAAATGGGATACACACATTAACCTATTGTGCTTAAAAATTGGTAGATTTTTGGGAATATTGCGCAACATTAGTATTTATATACCTATAAAATTTTTGATCAATCTATATTATTCTTTTATTTTTTCTCATCTTTTTTATTGTTTATCGGTCTGGGGATACACTTCACAGGCTAACCAAAGTAGAATTTAGTCATTACAAAATAAATTCTTCAATATTATTAACCATAAATTACCACAACCAATGTCGATCCGTGAGGTTCCGCAAAGATTCAATTTATTAACTTTTAATCAACTTTTAAATTATAAAATTTTGTTATTAATGTTTAAAAAAATTAAAAATACTAATCTATCTATTCCAGGTGATTTACAGCAACCTACACATAACTATCCAACAACAAGTAGACGTAACTACAGACCTCAATTTTCTCGTCTGGAGCTGGGTTACCACAGAGTGGGTTCTTCAGGTCCTAAATTGTGGAATCGGCTGCCTTCTAATATAAAAGAGATAAATTCCTATTCTAAGTTTAAGTTTTTGATTCGGATTCTCCTTACTAATTCTATTTAATCAATCGCATACTTAATTTAATTTTCGCTGATGTTTGCGCGGTGATATCCCATGGGGCTGCTTTGGCTATCTGGTATCTCCTGGGTGGTGCAGGCTTTGTCAGACTACGTCTTTACCTGCGCTACCCAGACAGACATGGATAAAATTTTATTTCACAGTATATTAATTAATGTATTGATATTTTTTTTTTAATTAAATTTGATGTATTTATATTTTTGTAGTTAATTTTATGCATCTATATTTTCGTATAATGTTAATGTAGATATGTCTTTGTTCTTATAATTAACTTAAACTAACATTAATTTGTAATCCCAATGTATAATTTTTGTTGTTCATGTTGCTGCCTAAATAAAGTTGCTAAAAAAAAAAAAAAAAATAAAAATATTTAGGCTTTGGGTTGGAAATGGAAGAGAATATAAAGCCGCAGATTTGTTACGGGGTTCTCTTCCAGAATGCGGTGTTGTTGACAAGAAAAATTGTTTTAGGAATAATTTTTAGTACCCATATATATTTACTGTATATTATAAATTTTGATGTTTAAAAGATATAATTGGAAAAGTGTATGTATTCCAGCCGAGCACATGCACTAACACTGTTTATGCATTTAGTTAAAATCGACTCAGTTACGAAAGAGTAATTTACGGGTATTAAACCCACATTGGAACTTACATGTTTTGTCAATAAATGTTCATTGCTTTAGACTATTGTAAATTTCCAAAAAATTTAATTAAATTAAAATATATGCTAACTGAAAATACATCATTCTGATCTTCGTAGTAAAGAATATTCCCTTAAAAGCAATTTTTAGGTCTTTAATCGTTTCGTAAAATTATTATTCCGAGTACAAAAATTAAAATTTTGAAGTAAAATAAAGCCACTACTGCAATTTTTGTATCACTAATCCTTAAAATTTAACTTTGCTGTCTATTACAATCCAGAAAAATACCCTATGTATTTTCATTCAATCAAAATAATTTTTGGAACATTAATAAGTTTTTGTTTACAACCCTGTATTATATATATAATATATAAATGTTCACTGTTTAATCTATTCTGAATGTCCAAACGATTAATTTAATTAATGTGTATGTTAGTTGAAAATACATCTTTCTGATCTTCGTAATAACGAATCTTTTCTTATAAGCAATTGTTATGTGTTTAATCCTTTTGTAAAATTATTCGGTGCGCAAAACTTAAGATGTTAGAGTAAAGTAAAACTTTTAATGCAGTTGTTTTGTGTCAACAATGTTGGAAATTTTAACATGGATTTGTATTACAATCCAAAAAAATACCCTGGCTATTCTACAGCCAATCAACCTGTTTTTCGGAAAAATAATACGTGTGTGTTTTTTATTTACATAACCCTGAATTATATATATATGGGTACATAATACATATAGGAGGACATGCGTACCCTGTGGGACATCAAGGATTATTCCTTAATGAAATAATTGCCCATAAGGGTCACTCATTAACTAAATATTGATCAACAAAGATTATGCATTAACGAAAATTCATTAATAATATATAGTCATAAGGATTAGGTCATCAAGACCATCACGATTGTTCTTACCTTCATATTGAAGTTTATTTATACGCAGTCAGGTTTACTGGATGTGGAACTCCAAACGTTGGGAAAGAAAGTGGATTAATCTCTGGGCCGTTTGGGTGCACGACCTCAAATAATATTACCGCTGAATCGAAGTTCAAACAATCCAATCTTATAACTGTAATCAGTAAAGGGAACATCATTGAAGATCGTTAAAAAGTTTACTTAATCATGATTTATGGAAAAAATTAAGCCAAATTATACAGAGCATGAAGGGATGATTTCGTTATCTGCAGTTTCTAACCTCCCGAGGATGTAATATGTTTAGCCTATGTTATATATTCGCTGTCCATGGTTGTCTTGTGGACGGAGAAAGAATTTGGACACATGTAGCAAAACGAATTCAAAATCAATCCTTCACAAAAGCATAAATTCTACAATATATACAGGATAATATATTCCACATAGGACCGAGATTTTGAAAGATTGCGATACTTCCACCATTTGCGTAGATTTTCCACCTAGACAAAAATGCCAGGCATTAATAATTTAAAACTAGTTTTAATGAAACCTAAAATTTACAAGTTTTGTTAATTACAGGTACATGATTGCAATTGCATCGATTTCGAAAATTAAATTTTCACCGAATGGTTTTAAATTATTATCAGATATGTCTGCGGATCCGTGGTTGAAAAATTTTCACTTTAAACATAAATTAATTCATTGTGAGTTTTAATGCACGGGGATAGAAAGGGCCTAGCTGCTCTGGGCTTAGTTTTCGCGTGGAATACGAACCTAATATGAGCTAGGGCAGTGTTTTCCGAACTTTTTACCCAGTGATACACTTTTTAGAACATTCGATTTTTCGCGTGTCACTTAGCTGTAATAAGAGATTTCCAGGGGATGGGTGTGCGCCCCACCCCCGAAAAAACTTCTGGTTACGTCTCTGGCTTCCACAGAAACAGCGAATTTTTTTTTAAAATCCATTTTCAATTTGGAAAAAAAATTCTGCAAGTATGCATATTTCAAAACCATTCCGCGCCCCATCAAGTATCTGTCCACGCAACACAGTTGGGGTGGTTGCTATATAATATAACAATAATAATAATATTTATTTTTCAGAAGGGTTAAATATTGCATACAGCCTTGTATTTCAATTTAAGTATAATAAATTTCACACAGTTTAGAACAGACAATACAATTTGCATTTCCCCGTGATGGGTCCCCAGTTTAAATTATAAAATTTAACCGGTTGAGGACTTTACTAATCCGCTAGCGCACAAATTCCGCTTAATAAATACACAATTAATTTTTTGAAACAATCTTATATTATTAAGATTTCTAAGATTATTTGGTGATTCATTCCAAAGCTTTATTTCCATATATTCAACTCCCTTTCTGTACATTTCCGTTTTAATCTTTGGTAGCCTAATTTGGGTGTTGCTTCTTAGATTTCTATTGTTTTCGTGATATTGGATATCAGTAATATCCAAATGTTTTCCTTCTATTATCCTTTCATACATTAGTTTTAGTATGCAATATTCATTGATTTTATCAATTGGTAATATATCATATTTTACAAATAATGAATTGTAACTTAAAGTAGTGTTTTGTTCGATGGTTTTTAAAGATTTATCTGTACGGATTTAATTACCTTCATGTTGTTCTTATTCAAATTTTCCTATATACAATTGCAATAAATCAGGTGACTATATAGAAAAAGATAGTACAGACTCAGTAACACATTCTTATTAACTTCACGTGACAATTTCTTTATAATTCCTGTTCCCGATCTGATTTTGTTTTAATTTTTTCAACTTGTTTATTCCTGTTTAGATCGTTCGTTAACGTTACTCCTAAGAAATCAATTTCTTTGAAAATTTCAACTTCTTTTCTATTGATATAAATTCTATCTAAATCCCTCAATTCACCAATTTTTTGATCTTCGTTTTAAAAATTAATATTTTTGTTTTAGTTTCATTCACTTTCATATGATTACTTTTAAACCAAATTTCATATTTTCCAATTTCTTCCCGTTCAGTTTTTATTAATTCATCAATGTTATTTCCTCTTATAAATACACTAGTATCGTCTGCATATAACGTTAATGTACCTTTGTCTGATACATGCATAATATCATTAATATACAGTAAAAGCAATAGGGGACCAAGGATTGATCCCTGAGGAACAACATATTTACTTTCTAATGAATCAGATTTTACGTTATTTAAAAAGACAAATTGTTGTCTTTCCTGAAGGTAATTTTTTAACATATTATTTATCTTTCCTCTAAAACTGTAATGATTTAATTTTTTTAGCAGTAATTTTCTGTTAATCGTGTCAAATGCTTTACTTAAGTGGAAAAATATTCTCATTCCTATATAACCGGTGTCTAAAGATTTTTATATTTCCGTTACCACGTTTAACAATACGTTTTCTGTTGATTTGCCTTTCATGAAACCATATTGACAATTAAACGTAACAGTAAAATATTTCGTAATTTTTTTGTATATTTTTAAGCCTCTGGTTACAAATACAAAAGAAAAAATGATTGTAAATTGTTACAATTTAAAAAACTGAGAAACTAAAGTTTAAAAAAAATGATGAGTTTGTGCTGGGGATGATGAAGCGTAATCACTTGTTAATTATTTTTATATGTATATTCATGAAAAAATTATTTTTAGCAAGGATAACTGTTACGTTGGGATTTCAAACCTACACAAGAGCATCTAGGCTGTACTGCGTCAAAAACGGTAAAATCAAAGACTCTTTGCAGAAGCTAGTACTCTGTAAATGAAAGGCATTCCGAAACAAGCTGGTTTTTATAGTAAGAAAAATTGCCAATTACGTCAGCTCATACTAACTTTACATACATATACTTATTTTCTTACGTCGCCAGTCCCAGTTTTTTCCTTAAAAGTAGATTGTTCTAGAAAAGGCGAATTTACTTTTATCTCCTAGTCCTTCTATTTCTTCTATTGAAAGAAGCGGGTCATAGTGCTTTTTTTAGTGAGTGGTTTTTGTCAAGAAAAGGGTGGTCGAATTTGGTTCAGATTGTCTGGATTTCAACTAGTATTAACTCCAAAAATATGGATTTCTCAACATTTTCGCGTTAACATTTCTAGCTTAGAATGTTGCAAGAAATCTCGCTATATAACTTTCTTTCGGTCATTAACGAACCCATTGCCTTTATGCAATATATTTTATCCTTATTATTTTTTGTTAAAACCTATATATTTTCAACGAAATTTATAGGACATGCTCCATTTCGAAGAAAGAATATAACTCGAAAGAATTCCGTCGGAAAATTTGAAAAAGTACGTTTGTTTCACATTAAATGTTTTTGTATGTTAACTGGGTGTGCTAAAAAGAATAAAATTATAGAAATTCCCGCAAAATGTGAAGGATTCAGGAAGTAGGTCATGTTTGCGTTAACAAGATTCGGCTGTATTTTCAATATTCATCACACAGTTATGTATTTCAGTACACAACTAAGCTGAAGCAATAGTGAAAGCATTGCATCGATAAGGTTTAGTGCGTATAACATACAGACATGTTTTGGATTACATTCATCGGTATACGGCGTTGTTTGTATATATATTAATTCATACGTTTTCCAGCGTGAAACAAGTGCACGTTCGTTGGATTACGTTTATTTTCGCTCATTTGTCAGATGGGGCAGGTTTTGCGGAATACTCAATGTTGGAAATCATTACATAAATATACATTCATAATTATGAATTTAAGAACACTAATACATTCGACATCAAAGCAACGAAAACCTTTTGCGGAAAATTTCCGCGAAAATAAGTGACTTTTCTTGCTTAAAGCTTATGGAAATAATGTCTACAAAGTATATATCAAAAACCTTATGATAATTAAAAAATAAAGGTAAATTTAATACTATAACAGTCGTTTGAATTTAGCGACATATAAATAGGTAAATACTTATCCAATAAACTTCCTTGGAATTAAGAAAAAAATAATCATATATTTTCAACTGCACATTAGAACATTGCCCGAAAATTCAAATCCATACGTGACGTGCACAACTAATTTCATCATTTGCAGTAACATCAAAGAACAATGTGCAGCACTTGCAATCTAACGTTTCTACTTTACTTTTTATTCATTTTGTGCACAGCAGTGTGATTGCTTAAGTTACAAAATGGTGCACCATCAAAAGATCAATGAACTTTAAATGAAGGACTTCCGATGGATATATATGCTTCGCTTTCCTTTATCTATGCCTTTCACAAAATAGTGCTACAGTCGCAATGGCGGAAAGTAATTCCCGCCATTTGGAGTAAGCTTCAGAAAATTACCTTCGCAGCAGAGTCAATGCTTATGTTACTAAATGTGCACCACTAAAAGATCAATAAACATTAATGGAAGTGCTTATGATGCATGTATACGATTCACTTTCCTGTATATAAACTTTTCAGAAAATAGTACTATAATCGCAATAGTGTAACCAAAAATCAGTAATCCGAAAACGGCTCTTAAATCTGAAATAGAGATCGCTTTAAGTTCCCTTTTGGTTCACTATTTAGCTTTTCCTTTAAACCGAGTCTAAAAATCATATTTTGCATTAGCTTTTGATAAAGCCCTGACTGATAAATACGCAAAATCATTTTATCAAAAGCTTTAACGCAGCAAAATTCTTTCCGAAATAATATTGCTTTGGGGGCTATTTTGAGACTGTCCTGCGAAACAAAAATTTCATCCTGTTGTCCAACTTCAGAAACAAGCAGTGTCAGGTACGATTTTGGCCCCATTAACGCATAACCGGCCATCGTCTTTCCAATTGCATCAATGTCAGATAACGCAATACTTTCCGGATGTGCACGAAGGTGTAGACCCAACGCATTTAAAATTCCTTTCTCAGCTTGTTGCAACTCCTGTTCGAAGTAGCTACCTTTAAATGCAGTAACTCTGGCCCGGCTAGATCGACAAACCTCAGAAAGTTCTTCAAATGTCTTAATTTGATGTAGCATAATAGGTGCCATGAGGAACGACAACAATAATCCAGTGAAACTAAACATTAATACTCGTAAAGGAAATGCACTCAAAATAAAAAATATTTTTGCGACACCACTGCCCAGAAAATTACCGAAACCACGGTTACCGATCAGAATTTCCATCATCGAAAGCATACGGCTCCAACCTCGTTCTCGGCTTTGCTGACGATGTCCAAAAGAAGATTGAAGAAATGAAAATACTCCAGAGCAAAGAAATAAGGAAAAGATAAATAGACTCCAAACCGTAGGTTGGAAAGGATGAACAAAAAAGAAAGTTTGTGATGCAGTTCCGGATGCTTTTATCATAAATGAGTCATAATCCACGTCATTGGGAAATGCATTGTCAGTGACTTGTGATCTTGCATATGTCAAAACTAGACTGTTGATTGCCATATCGGCTTCGTTTCTCTCAAGCATGCCAACCATGCCTGTCCATTTGCCATCTTCTGTTAAACTACCCCATTGTCCATCTTTAGGAATTACTAAATCGTATGTAAAATTCAAGGCCTTCGATAATATTTTCAGTAGTTCAAAATTTATACCATCGATACCTTCATACCCGCCATTGTCTTTTGCTCGGATTTCAAAATACTTTGTATAATTGACCGTTGCTACCCGAAGATGCATTTTGTTGCTCATATGGGAACCACCTTCTAGTGCTTACGTAACGGAACGAATGACAAACTGGAATCTTTCTGGCTCCATGGTTATAACGTCGTTCCTCATTTAAAAACCTAATGAAGAGTTGTTAACACGTCATAAGATCGTGCAAAAACAATTGGGCCGTTTACATTAGCAGGAATATGAGGTTTGGGTCAATGGAAATTGTTTTTCTTGAAACATTAGTCTTCACAAAATCGAAGTATAAAGACTCAGGTCACGAAAGATTGCTATTATATTTTATTGATTTCTTGAACGGAAGTTTTCAGAATAAAGCTCTTCGCCCCGTAATTGGAAAAGCGCTGAGAAATACTAACATATGTGCGTGCATATGCTCATTTCTATTATATATCGTTACATTAGTCACGAAGCAAATATGAGAAAGCTGGATTCAGATCTATAAATGTCAAATATTTTGTGTGCTTCGTTTTCCACTGGGATGCGCAACGACTGTCGAAGAATTTACCATTGTATCGATCGACGTTCCGTCAATGTTGAGAAATCGTCCATGTGTTCTATATAATATCGATTTTACATAATAATTCGAGTTATTTGCCATTTAGTCTTATGTTTTGACAACTGAAAATCCTAGTTTGAATAAAGCCATCCAGAATCACTGAATTACGATTATTTACGCTCAGGCTTAACCACTGTTTAACTGACTAACTGCACGAAAACTTTTTAATAGTTTTATTGACCGAAGGTGTCGGGCATCCAGAAGCGCAAGTGAAACAGACCAAATGAAGCTTACCATAATCAAATATAAATTGAAAAAGGCCTGTGCCTCTATATTGACTGATTGCCATTGCACACAAGTAATGCACAGCAAAACCTTTGAAAATTTTCTCCTATATTTAGCTGAACATGAACCTTGCTGTAATTTTTCTATAAAAATTTAACTAAGCCTGTTTTCTGCAGCTACCTTTCTGAAAACCAACATTTTCTGGCTATGATTTTCTGAAAGAAAAGTATGACCTTTTCAAGTTCGAATGACGTGGTCCCTCTCGAATTTGACACTTCTCGAAGGGTCTTTTCTTTAATTATTTTGCAAGGATTTGTTTACTTTCTCATTTTTTTTTATATTTACCCCACTTTTATATCTTCTCACTATAGATTTTGCATTTCTATTGAATTGCAAAACTAATTTGGAATAACTGAATTTGAATACCATAAAAATTGAAATTTTTTTAACGAGAAAAACCCGAAAAACAATTATCGTGAAATACCTGAGTTGATCTTGATGTGTTTACATGTATTTCATTTTAACCTGACTTTTTATTATTAAATTAAGTAACACGTAGGCCCAAAAATGCAAATAATACGAATTTAGTTAATTATTTTAAGTTTTAGATGATTTTGAAGTTGTAATTTAGTGTTCAAGTGATATATGACCAGTATGATAAGAGTAACATATGGGTTTATGATGGAATTAGGTTTTATAGGAACACTTGAATTTTTGTGGCTGTATTGTATGTTTTTGTACTTTTTAACATTACAGCTTTTTCTTTTTACAAGTTTGTGAAGCTTGAAAATCGGCTGAATGAAGGAAAAGTATATCCTAAATGATGATCTAAATTGCCAGTTACGTTTTATTTCCTTTAACCAGACCTGGAAAATAAATAGGTATCACTGTGTAAAAATGTGTACAAAAATTGGTGTGTGTAGCAATCTGTATGTGTTTTTGTAAAATGTATGTGTAGCCGAAAAGGTGATAGGCCTGCATTATGCGAATAAAATATAACGAAGCGCTTAATGTATATTTCATATATAATTAGCGTGCTACTTTTATCTCCAGCTTTCCAATCACGAAAACATTTTCTATGCCATGTCAGTGTATGTTAAAATCCATGAAGTTACATGGTTTAATAATAATGGAGTATTATATTAAAGTAAATTTTATTTACAGTTTAATTTTTCCAAAATGTCCTGGTTTACAATGAACTCCTTCTGTGATCACTGTTCCGCAACAGAAATTCTGGCATTATTTCATGAATATTTTATTTAGAAAATTATTTAATGTTTTGTTTACCTTTATGTACCTTCTCAATACTCAACTTATTTGCGTATAAGCTTAAAAATTTTACATGACTTTTTGGTTTTGCCAGCTATTTCTAAGCCCAATTTTGAAACTCGTGAAATTGTGCAGAATTTATACAGCGATGTAGTAACGACAAGTAAAAACTTTTTATTTCATTTACATACCTTTGCCCAAATGCCTTCTCCGGTTTTTCATTTGTTTCTAATTAAACATTATTTTTAGTGAGCAGAAAGTAAATTTGTAATTTAAAAATGCATAGTTTGTTAGGTTCAGGACAAAAATGTATTCTCGAACATGTTTTTACCAAGTCTCCCTTATTTTGCTTCAATTTTAATAGCTTAATCTTCCCAGAGTTTAGTCATTAACAATTTTTCTGAGCTTGGAGCCTGGGTTTTATTTCTTCCAGAGCACTCTAACTAGCAAATGACATAATCATATTTCTGTTTTAAAAACATATAATGTCTGAGAGGAAACTTTTATTTCTGTCGACAAAACCAAACACACACCTTCCTTTTTACTATACTTCTTATTTTGAAACAAATTTTTGATATGTATGCACAACATAGGAGACTAATACCTTTCTCAAAACTTATCTCGAAGCACTTTATTTTTGTAAAAACTCTGAATTACTAAGCAAAATTTTTATGCATCTTATTTATTTAATACGTCTATACTTCCCAAACTATATTAATCCCTATTATACCTGATTTAAAGTATTTACTTCCCAACACTAATTCAGGAGTGAGATTCGTAGGTTATTTCCTTTCATAAATATATAATTTTCAACTTTATTGAAAGTGTATCCTTTCCAATGGATAAAATTGCACATCATTTTCAGTTATTTTAACCACGTATAAACTTTTTAAAATTTCAGAATACAAATATATAATTCTAATGCAGTGTTACTTAAACACCCTTCAATCTGTGCACATGTTAGTGTCATGTTGTGTACTAACAATAATATTATGTGTGTAGTAATGCATTC
>QLNU02002907.1:49217-64609 GCA_006491805.2 Dysdera silvatica | reverse complement strand
TATATAAATTTATGACGAAATTATCCTAAATATAAATAAAGGTTTATAAACTTAATTTTAAAACACACTATTATGATATGTAGTCCAAAGCTTAATTAAAATATGGAATCGATGGCATGAAAATTAACAATCAAACGCAAAACAGTATTGCCAGAATCAGTGTCCGAAATTTACCCAGCATAGTGGCTTAAGTTACCTCAGGGGCATAAGCAGCCCCGAGATACGGTACTTCTATATTTTTTAAAAGAACTAGATTTTTTATATTTTATATAAATTATATTTTTTCTACATAATTTTGAAGCCACAATTCTTTACACCCATTTATATTAAGCAAGCTTCGTGTCCAGTCAAGGTAAAGTGTCCTGTCTACTGAAAAAAAAATTTATGACGAATTTAAGGCGTTTCAAACTACAGTAGCATCACAGGTGGTTTTAAGGTAAAACGAATTAGGCGACAACTTAGGACCTAGCGCAATATTTTAAATGGTTATAGTTACAGTAGAACCTCCATCATACATATGCAATATAATACACACACACACACAGGGTGTCTCAGCACCAGGGTTACAAATTTCAAGGGATCATACTACTCAAGGTGAACGATATTTGTCATAGAACCTAAGGTCGCAAACCACCCACAGCACCAGTTCTAAAACCGTCCAGCATTCACAAATATTTACAAATAGTGCGTGAAGAGCACCAGATACTACTCAGGTCAGCTGATCAAGTGCATAGCTGATTAGGACAACGCATGTTGTTCTTCTCATGCACTGGTTGTAAATATTTGTGCATGCTGGACGATTTTAGAACTGGCGCTGTGGGTGGTTTGCGACTTTAGATTCTATGACATATTATCGTTCACCTTGATGAGTACTATGACCCCTTGAAGTTTGTAACCCTGGTGCTGAGACGCCCTGTATATATGTTGTATTTAAAGACATGTTTCCCAACCAATGCATTCCCCTTTTTTTTATATATGAATATGAATCATATGTAGAAGTCACGTTCACATAGATAATTAAAAATAAGAATTAAAAATGTGCTAAACACACCTTGAAAAACATAATATAATAAACTTTATAATTTTTTTTCTGCTAAAATTTCGATGATTATTCATCCAAAAAAATATTCACTTATGTCTGTGAAATATATCGTTAGAAACGTTTTCGGAGAATTGAAAGCCACGACGTTTTAAAACGTTTCCTGTTAGGCACGGCATCTTAAAGTATTTTTATAACGAACTCTCAGATTTTTTTTACGTGTAAGTATTGACACTGTACTTGGGGGCAACACCAAATTTAAGAGCAATATATTTAACATTCTACTGTCCACGTTCAACAGTTCCACCTTTTTTTTTTACAACACAGGGCGATTTTTTTTACCATGGTAAACACACACAGTCGATTAGAACAAGTGAAAATTCTCGATTTGTATTGACAAAAAAAATCGATATATAGAAACAGTTTTGCCATATAATGATCATGGGGATTTTCAAAAATTTCGATACATGGAAGTTCTGTATTTATATTTATACATTTGAGAGGTTTTCATGGATATGCTAATTATGCCAACTGCATATATAACATATATGATTAACTGCATATATTTATCGAAACTATTTTTGTAAGCAAACTAATTTAAAAATTTTATCGTATTAAAACAAGTATAAATTTACCGCCATGCGTATTATTACGTGCTTTGTTTGAAATGAGAAAAAGGGCATAAATTATAAAGCAAGCTAGCTTGCATAATTTGCTCCAAACTCATAGGTTTCAAACTTTAGATATTTAACAAGAAATTTATCTGTAGATTTCAAAAAGGTTATCTGTAGATTTCAGGAGGGTTATTGTAGATTTCAAGAAGGTTATCTGTAGATTTCAAGAAAATTATCTATACATTTCAAGAGAGTTATCTGTACATTTCAAGAAAGTTATCTGTACATTTCAAGAAAGTTATCTGTACATTTCAAGAAAGTTATCTGTACATTTCAAGAAAGTTATCTGTACATTTCAAGAAAGTTATCTGTACATTTCAAGAAAGTTATCTCTAGATTTCAAGACAGTTATCTCTAGATTTCAAGACAGTTATCTCTAGATTTCAAGACAGTTATCTCTAGATTTCATTAAAAATTTCCCGAGGATATTTAGACTATTGAATTCTTTCAAAGCCAATGAAGTCTCATTTCAATTTCATCTACTTCTAACGGTAAATAAGTAGTACTGCATTTGCTGCTTGAACTAGGTTTATTTCATTGTCTGGCACCTTTTAACAATCATTACTCCAATCATAGGACGATAGAAGAAACACACTAAAGTTATTTACGTACGTAATTCATAATATTTTTTAAACGAACTTCTAAATAGAGAAATATAATAAAAATAGTGATAAGAAAAAACGTTTAAAAAAATTATCTACTATTAGAGCGCAGAGGGTGTCAGTTATTGGTAGGACAAATTATAAATGTAATTGTAATTAACAAAAATATTTTAAGAAAATAAATTAATAAAATATATTAGCTTAATGTTGAACATTTTGAAATCTTTTTCACGCACGTTATATGTATACGCACTAAATTCGGTACCTTTGCATAATATTTCATTAGAAGTTTTATAGATTGCTTTCTGTAACGTTCTAAATATTATGACATATATAAAACATTTTTCGAGATGAAAATTGCAGTTCAGAAATTGAGTAAAAAAAATGTAAGCAAGCATTGCAAAAAATATTAAACTTACTTTAAAATAAAATGGAATTTTTAAAGAAAATCGTAAAACAAGCAAGATTTCACGATTTCGTCCTTAATTACTAATTAATTTGTATGGGTGAGTGCATCTGTGCTTTCAATTTTTTTTATTCCTGCAATGAACTGGACACATACCCAAAAAATACATTTGCATTAAATGGATAGAAAAATATTTAAATGAAATTATGTATATTAAACGTGCTAGCCATTTAAGTTGAAACTAAGCTACATACTCCCATTTCTTAGTGACATGTAGTATTCGAAACATAAAAGACCTTCACACATTATCTAAATCTCTAAAATTTCAAATGTAACACATTACAATAATTTTTGAAACAAATGTATCAGCAATAACTGTATACAGGTGGAATAAATTTCTTATTTTTACTTTACTTTCGCTTTCGTGTTAGTAGATCCAAACGAATGGTTTTGCATTATTTAGTACTTCCGTGGGCTATTCGTTAACTGTCTCATTAATAACTAACGTGAAAACAAATGCAATCTCTAAACCTTCTTGCAATAAGAGACTGTCTCAAAAATGCACGCGTTTACTAATGGCACAATCCACAGCTGTGTCCTTTCAATGTTTTGCTTCTAAAAATGAGTTCTTTCGGAAGGAAAAAAGACGATTATAGTCAATTTGCTATCCTAGGGTCACTCGAATAAAGCATCGGAAACAGAAATCCCAATTTCGGGTAGCAACCAGAAAAATTAGGAAGGTACTTGAATCGTTTATTTCGGAAACCCGCTAAGTGCATTTTTTCAAATTTTTGGGAAACTAAGAAAAACATTCTATCTTTGATACTAATATAGATTTTGGCTTGAAAAAATTTAGAGTATTAGTTATCTTCTCGAAGTGGATGTCGTCTGTAATTAAATTAGAGTATCTATTCCTTATTTGTTAGAAAAATTTTAAAAAATTCCAATTAGCGGGTTTCTGCAATAAAATACGTTTTTACTGTAAAAACGTACATTGCTGAAGTTAATTTCCTAATTTTGTTGTGGTATTAGGATTTTTAACGAAAATTACTACGTTATAAACAATATGTTTTTTTAGTTGAATGCGGAATCAAACGCTAAACTACGAGTTTTCATTATTTTTCGTTAAAATAACAAAGAAAAGATTTAAACTAATTTTCTGATTTGTTAAACATAATATCAGTAAACTGATGGTAACTGTCATCATGGTATTAGTGTCCTACAAAATACCACAGGACCTACAATCCCAACAGGCAGAACAGAAACATGTGCTGTTAGAAGGTCGAAAATCAGATTTACTGCAGAAAAACGCCATGTGATGTCTCTTGCCAGGTTTCTGCGCTAAACGCAATATTCACTGTCAATAATAACCCATAAAACGGAATGGCAAATGATGGGATTCTACACAAAAATATGCGTTTACAGTATGAGAAACTGATTCCGTAAAAACACAAAATTCCATAAAAATGTTTGTTGACGGGTTTCTGAAATAAACGATTCACTTAAAAAGATCATTTCAACGTCTTTAACTTTTTAAATACAATTGAACTCTGTTATAATTACCTCGGCTATAGAGGCAATTCGGCTATTACGCCAAACTTCTAGCGAGCCATTTTATTTATTGAGCTTATTTATCGGTTGGAGTACCAAAATTATAGCAGTCCTTTGAAAATGGCGTTGTAACGGAGTTCGCCCGTATAGACAGTATAGGACCAATTATTCGAAATTCCAAAGTCCGGAAGGACCTAAAATCTGAAAGCTTTCTTCTGGTTTTGTTTTGTTTTCTTTCGTCATCTCGGTGGCCACCTTTCATAACCTCTACACTACTGTACTAAATTTTGCCACTTGAATTATTTATTTACATCAATATTTCTCAAACTTTGGTTGCTCACGGACCACTTTAAGCATTTTTTCATTTATCGCGGACCGTAGAGATTTCTCCCACTCAATTTCATTAAAAATATATATATTACTCCAGCTCATGTCAATGACTATGAGTTAATACAAGCCCTATTGCCACAGATCATACTGGATCCCCGGCCCAAAGACAGACATTACCAACGTAAATCTCGATTTGTGTGATTTATTGCCAGTCTTATATATGTATCTATAAGAGCTCCGGCAGGAGAGATTTATTCATCCCTTGAAATATAATTTGTAGTTAATCTTAGCTCGTTTTGTGGTAAATTTTAGGCTTTTTTTACTTTATTTAAAAAAAGCACCAGCTTTTGGAAGAAAATCTCCAACCATGTTCTTAAAACATGGGTTGGTTGCCAAACCCACCTGAAACAAAATAATTTTTAGAGTAACACTATTTGATAAGGAGAGTATAAGTTACGATCTTATTTTGTCAAATTTACCATGAAAATTACATTTTTAATTTAATTAAATAATAATAAGCAATGTAGACAGCACGGGTGTATTCAGAGGATTCAAATCTTTCACGAAACGCCGTAAAGTAACGTTTATAACAAGTAACATTTTGGAGAAATCCGTTAAATCTCACAAAATATAAATTCTAGCGACGCCAGCAATTTCTAGTTCAATTTTTTTTTTCCTGAAATTTGGTGATGATCCTGCGGACCACTGGTAGTCCGCGGACCACACTTTAAGAAACACTGATTTACATAATATTTATTCATATTATAATACTTAATGTAGAATTCGCAACAATTATGTTTTTTCCTAGGAAGACGCCTAAATTATAATAATTGATCATACAAAACATTGAGGAACAAATGAAAACGATTGGTAAGATTTGTTCCTTTTTTTCCGAACGTATGTTATATTATCGATTAAAATAGTTTTTTTTTTTTTTAAAAAACGTGGAAATCTCAAAATTCCAAAATCTGGACCGTTGTTGGTTTAGAGATTTCACGATGATGGATCCTACACTGTACTACAGTAGAACATCCGTTATCGAAACTATTCGTGGCAGAGATAAAACAGTTGGCATTGCCACAAAGGTAAGTTAAAATTCGAAGAAAACTTTTAAAAATTGTAATCGATTCAATTACTCACATATAACTTTTGTAAGTAATAAAAATGCGATTTTTTTTTTATTTTTCTTATTTTTTCTCATCATCATTATTAGGGATTTATTTGACTGTTCGCCAAATAAGGGGTTATATAAGCTTAGGGGACTCCCTCTATCACCTCACTCTGTCTATGCTTGATAAAAGGAAGCAGTTGGACCTACCTACCTTCCTGATAAGTAAAATCTTGTTTCGAAGTAAGTTGAATTGATAAAAAAAAACAACTGACCATTCTCTATTTCGGTGTAACTGTAAGAATTTCAGACGTCATGAAATTATCGCACTATTCGCACATTTCGGATCAGTTTCCAATAAAATACCATTAACTGCCTCCCAATTGAAAACATACAGCTGTTAGTTTGTTACAAATAATCATTTCATATCGGGTTCGATAACGGAAATAATGGCGACATTCGGTGCGTGTATGTTATAAAGTCTTTCTTCCGGTATACACGTATAATTAGCCTTGGTCTATAATTTGTATGCTTTTATCTCTATAAAGCGGAAACTTAAAATTCCGAATCCAGATACTCTTTTGCAATGTGCTAATTTAAGAAGCTTATTATTACTATTCATAATTTTACAGAGTTTTTTAACCTACATTTCTAACGGAATAATCAAAATGCCATCAAAGCTGCGTTTAAGAGAAGAGTCGAGTGCTTTAAGTAGTATGAAGAAATTTTAACTTATAATTTTTATATACGTTGGTTGTTTAAACCGAGTTAAAGCTTACAAAGAAAACGACTTCAAAATACTGTAGCTTCCCATGCATTGTGTAAAGAAAATTCCCATACCTTTTCAAGTCTCTTAGTAAAAGAACTTATATTTATACAATATATAGAAATAAAATATTACATAAAGTATAAGAAAAAGAGATACCCCTCCACACTAATTCATTATATAGATCTTAAGATGTTTTTTAGTCTTATTGAGAAATGTACCACTCTTTATGCTCATTTTTCGCAGAGCAAGAACAGTGTTTAAAAAGAATAATCAACTGTACTGTACATATTTTCAAATTCAAATATTGGTATTCTTTCCGAAAAAATATACTTTTTTTTTTTAAGTACAGAAGACGTCAGACTGAGCTGAACGATCCACACATGAGGAAATTTTGGAAATTGGACGTTCTCTGTATCTCTTACCTTGGCGACCAATTTACGATGCTGGCTGCCTATTTGAGTGCCCATATTATAGCGTCGCAAGAGCCTCTCTCTCTTTTCATCCATGCTCTAAGGAAAACGTAAAATGCTATCGAGTAGCGAGGAATATAATAGGGCGCTTGTGCTCTATTTTCCAAAGCCATGGACTGGAGTTTAGAATTTGTTATTCGTCCCACTTCTCGTTTATCTTGCTGGGTTTCCGGAGGGTAATTTAATAACAGTACGCAGTTGTTGTCAAATCTTCGATGCAAAACCCAGGAGCCCTATTCGTCTTAGGGTCGAACTCCAACTCCGGTCGAAGGAAAAATAAAAAGGCGACTGAGTTCTGAAACCAAGTCTGTGAAATTGACAATGTAAACTGCGCATAGAAGGAATACCGGAGAAATCACATTTATTTAAGTATCCGTAAGGCATTTCTGAACACTTCCTGAAAGTAAGGATTACTTGTTGAGAACGTTCTTCGCAAGATCATTACATTCGTCAAAAATGAGGAGGGAAGGGTCTTTCAATCGAATGAAATAAATATATAAAGCGTCAGTAAGACGTTCCCTGGGAAGTTTAATATTTCAATAGTTTAAAAATTCTGTTTCTGTAAGCTGGTTGCTACATTTGAGATAAATAACTAATGCACTCAGTGAAGCTTTCTTTTCTATATAAAGTCTAAGTCCTAAAAAGTTCCGCAAAGAAAAAATAAAATTAGTTTAATGGAGTGCCCTAGATAACGCCCGAATAGAATTGATCGGTTGAACTTCAAAGCAATAATATGTGCATTATCGATTTGACTGAGATCGTGGAATGAAAGTATTAAAGAGAAAAACACAATCAGTGTAAAGGTTAAATAAACAGATTTCTTTAAATAAAAATTGTCACCTAATCATTCATTTAAAGAGCTTTGAAGTTATTATATAAAAGCACGCGCAGCAATTACATACGTAGTTCTTTTTTCCCTCCTTTTATAATAAAAATCTTTATTTTAAAGGGAAGAGAAATAATATTTTTATATTTCCCGTAGTGTTGTTTGTGTTGCAGTGTTTTAGCACTACAAATTTTGTGTCGTTGATATTTGTGTTTAACATTAGAACCGAGGCTGCGTTCATTTTGACCGCACTTGAATATTCTTTAAAACACTATAAATAAATACAATATTGTTTTTGTTTCAAGCATACACGTACCTTTGTTAAATCCCAATAACATTCGTTTAATATTGTCAATAATTTAATTTCAGTAAATAAAATTTTTAGCACCGGAAACTATTATTAACGTTTTTTTTAACTGATTACAATTACTTACTGATTGGTTTTTTTTGACACTGATTCTATCCTTTCGGAACTTTAAGCATTTGGGGAAATAATGTGTGGATTAAAGGTGGTTCTTTCTTACTTTTTCTTTTTCTTTTTTTTTTTTCCGAAAAATTGCAAAATTGACGAGATTCTGTCGTCTGTAATTATTTTCCTATCGCTTGGAAGAAAATGGATGACAATACACACTAGAACTGAGAAATGGACAATTTGTTTTTCTTAAAATGAATACACGAATTGTGGAAAATTAAAAAGTATTTTATCTTATACGAATCAAAAGCATAAAAACGAAGTTTCCCAAAATTCTTAACCCAACTGGCTATAAGGGGCTAATTAACGCCAAGCACACGTTATTCTCCAAAGTGTCTAACATTGCTATTTTGTCTTTGTTGAAAAAGCAGCGTTTTACAAACACGAAAATTTGCTGGTTAGAAAGGAACAGCAGTTTACGGCATTTCCCTCGAACTGATAAAACGGCCCTTCCCAGCCAAAAAAATTAACGTAGAAAGCTATATTCACTTGGTTAAAGTTCTATAAAGCCACGCCGATAAGAAAAGACGGGTCAGCTAGCATCAAAAATACCCTCTCAAAGAATTGACATTTAAAAAAAAAAGTTTT
This sequence comes from Dysdera silvatica, assembly GCA_006491805.2. Classification (NCBI taxonomy): domain Eukaryota; kingdom Metazoa; phylum Arthropoda; class Arachnida; order Araneae; family Dysderidae; genus Dysdera; species Dysdera silvatica. The sequence goes on along the minus strand of QLNU02002907.1, from coordinate 55,774 downwards.
CGTAGACCATGGCGGGAAATTACTGCATTTCTCTCTTCATTTACTTGTGTTCCTCTCGATTTCGCGAACTGATAGAGTAACGTTGATATATTTGATTAATGACGTTCATAATTAACGTTTGTAATTGATTAATAGCGTTTCTGCTGAATCTGATTCACTGATAAATGCAAATAAATTGAGTGATAATCAAGCCAAATTATCGCGTTTCACATATTGAAATTCAATCGGCAAAAAACAAAAAAGTTCTGAATAATTACACGTTGTTCGCATACATTATTAGTGATATACACAGGGAAAATATCTGGCAAAACTTCAAGGGGTGGTAGGGGACACCAAATAAGGCATGTTTGACCACATCCCCGTGTCCGCAAAGGGGACGGTTTGGCTGTAGAGCGTAACTACAGTTTATGCCCATCACGTTGCTACGTAGCCAATTGCATGAATTAAATGCAATTTTTGATACATAATTTAAGTGAATGAGCTAATAATACAAAAGGGACAAAGAAATCCGGAATTCAGTTTCCTGTTCCTGATCTGTGTTACTATGTAGTGAAAATAAGCCTAAAACTGCCTTTTTTTTAACACACTGGAAAAGTTAGGGAACTGCTAGCAACGTGATGGACGTAAACAGTAGTTACTCTCTACAGCCAAACCGGCCCCTTTGCGGACACGGGGATATGGGCAAACATGCCTTATTTGGTGTCCCCTACCACCCCTTAAAGTTTTGCCAGATATTTTCCAAACACCCTGTATATATGTATTTATTATCATTGCTTTATACATCATATTAGTTTTGTTATTTAATTATAATTACACACAGAAACGACAATTCGGTCAAATTGACCGTGTAGATATATATATGCTTATAACTACGGTTCTCTGCGACGTATTTTTTTATGTAAGGTTTAAAAGATATTTGAGTTTAAACTTCACAAGCGGTCGATTTGACCTCAGCCGCGATTCTGGTGTTAAATAATTAACAGCACATCAAAAATACAAATTGCCACACTCACGTATAAGCATGCGTTAAAATAACCAGATAAACATTTTTACAATTACATATTTTTGTTTTAAGGTTTCAATACTAAAATTGAATTTTATATTGGAAAATAAATGAAAACCGCGTAGATTAAGGCTCTGAATTTTAGAAGCGCTCAATATAAATGTATGGAAACATTTTTATTATCTGCCTATTTTCAAGGAATACCAGAATTAGGTGCGCCACATACATAAGAATTTTTTTTACGAAACTGATTTTGGGGATTATTAAAAATATATCGTCTGGCAAAATATCCATAAAGTATAAAGCAACTTCTTGCAGTGTAGCTTTACTGCATGTTACGTGTATCTAAACAATGAGCGTGTAGATGTGCTTTTAAACTGTATGTATACAGGGTGTTTATAATTAGTTTCTCTGTAGCCCGAACTACTAAAATGGAATGACACCAAAACTGGTACACATACTATTCAAAGAGAAGGATTACGAGAAAAAAAATTTCCAAAATTTGCCGATATGAGAAAAAATGGCTGTTGCGGCTTCCCGCATAATTTGTACAATTTTCAGTGGCAACACTTATGACCTTGCCTTTTTTGATTTTGTTTACTGGTTGTTACGCACGTGGAACGCGCCAGTTGCTGACGAGACTTCGTTCTGAGCAGTCGGTATATGGATACCAACGAGCTAGGATGCTCCAACTAAGGAGCAATGGTGCTCCAATTCTGTACGTAGACACGAGCGAGCTATAGGGCTCCACTTCTAGTATACTCATTGATGTTTATAATTAGTTAATTAAATATAGTCCGCTTTCAAAGAATAATGTCTTCATTTGTTGGAATTGAAGAATGTGTGAAATGTTACTTCGCAACACGGATTCACGACGATGGCGCTTCAAAACGTAATACGTGGAAAAAGCACGAAAAATTAGTTGAAACAAACCTAAAAAGGCAAATTCCATTTTTAAGTTTACTCTCTGCAAAAACTGGGAGAAATTTAAATGAACTGCTTTAAAATTTTTATTTTAAAATAAAAACAAAGAGAGAGTGGAGACTATGCTTTTCCATATAACATTCTTTAGGGAGATTAAGCCTATTTTCATCTCGATGAGACAGTCAATATTAAACTGTCTAATATGGGCTTTAGAGGCCCAAGCATTATTCAGCAAAGTCTCTTGCATGCGCCGAAAGTCACTATAAGGAGTAATTTTACACCAAATTTCATCTTTGAGACATACTTTTTTGAGGAATTAGTCAGCACGTACTGCAGCCTATTCTGTTTACCTGCATAAAAGTATACGTAGCATGTAAATTTAAGTTTTCTAACCTCAAAACTTAAACTTACATGCTACGTATCTTTGTAATTCCAAAATTGAAGAAAAAAAAACCCAAAATGATGAGCGGATATAATTTTCATAGAAGATGGGGGCCCAGCCTCATACCGCACGACCAAAGCTATAAGAAAGTATGATCAGTCTCGCGACCTATCTATAGCAGGGGTAGTCAACCTTTTTATACCTACCGCCCCCACTTTTGTATCTTCGTTGGTAGTAAAATTTTCTCATCAACCACTGATTCCGCAGTAACTAAATTTAGCGAAACTGCAAAGTTTTGGTAATTTTTGAGTGGAGGTTTAGTAAAAACATGTAAATTTATCTTTTTGTTTATACTTTTGCGTATGCTTATAATACAAGGAAAAATTAATTTAATACACTTCTGCATCTCCATCGATACAGTGCCTACTAGTGTGGAAGTTGCTTAAATTGAAGGAAAAGAAAATTAAATATAAAACTTTAAAGTCTATTGGGTACTTACGTATTAAAGGGCTGTCAGCGACAACTTTTTTACCCTAGAAACGTAAAGATTGGAAAAAATCGTAAGTGATGGCAGTTTTCATCGTAATTGTTCGTAAAAAATCGTACGTCTTTGGATGCTTTGTCGTCTTTGAAAGTGTGAATTTGTGGCATTGATTTTCCGGTTTGGACTTTTAAGTGAGAAATGAACATGTAAACTACTGCCACAATGCGTTTGTTTGAACTTCGGAGTAACGAATGGGAATCTATTGCCTTCTTTCAGGAACAAGGCAGGAAGGCCATAAGTTTTCGTAAATTCCGGGAATTTCAACCCACCTTGGTACTTACGTATTATAGTTATATTACGTTTTAGCGGCCCCTGATCTTATTTGGCGATCTTAGAATTACGCCAAGCTTGTGAAGAGTGAATGTAAAAATAAACGATACAAATTCAACATAACATTGATTCAACATTTTACAGCAGCGCACATGGAATGTGATCCGACCGGGCACGAGTCGCGAAGCAGGGTCTCCCCCAGTTCGGCCCCTGTAATTCCCCCCTGTAAGCCCCTGTAAGTGTACTATTTGCATGAAAAATTTTTTAACGTAAAAGTACTTACATAATACTTAAACAAAATGGCGGCGATGCAACGATTATTAAATAGCTTTTTTAATATTCCAAAATTGTTTACATATTAATGTGCCGTGAATTAATTTTGAAGAACTTGGACTTTTGAATAATAAATTAAACCAAAAGGATTTCAACTCGTATAGTTAATTTTACCGTGTAATTTACATTGTGCCGCATGTAAAATTACTGATTGGTAAACCAAAGTAGGGACAAAAGAACAAGAAAAACAGGAACCCTTTTTTTTTAAACATAACACAAACATTTAATAATTAACTAGGGGATTTGTACAAACATAGCAAAACCTGACACTACAATACAATTATCTATGCAACAATTATTTATAATGGACTGGGGCAAGGCACGAGAATTAGTAGAAAGGAAGGTAAAGGAAGGGCTTACGGAGTTAGGCATTAATTGCGCGATAAAGGCATCTACTTTCCGAAGTCGTCTTCGAATAGCGTCCCACGAAGACAAAGGAAGACATCATCGGCTCTTTCTTCAAATCACGAATATCCAGGATATCTGCTAGGTGCCTGGCAAGATCTTGGCTCCAATTAGACAGGAACGATTCCATATCAACACTCGAGTAAAAGCTCGATTGCTTCCCGGCAAATTTGTCTTTATAACTGGCATCCTTGGAGAATCCAATTCTCCCGGTTCAGCTTGGAATCTAATACACTCTCAGGCCACAACGCAGATCGATGACGGCGCTACCAGTACCAGGGACACATGCCGGCACGAAAATTGTAATAACCGATTTTACATGGCTAGCTTCTTCCGTCCTCGCTAAACAAAATATAGGAACTAACTGTCTTTACCAAGCACCACACACTCTACAAAGCACTAGCACTCAAATCTGTTTTGATTTCAGTTGTTTACCTCGGTCTCGTGAGAAGTTTTTTTTCTGCTTTTTTGGCTGAACCAAACTTTCCCTCCACGTCACGCAGGGTTCACTGGGATTACAGCGCCGCCTCCGGCGGCCACCCTTCCCAATGAAACCCTTGCACAATCCTCCTCCTCACGCAGGGTTCACAGGTCATTGGTTAAAACAGTCCATGTGATTGACCGGCATCCAGGCTGTCTCACAGCCAATCTACAAACTGGCCCGAGTGCTCTTTGCCAAAAGTAGGATCACGTGATCGGTTGCAACCGGATGTTTTCGAAGGAATTGTCTTGCAGAAGAGATGTTTACAAAGAAAGCTCGTAGGATTGTAAGGATCGAAACTTATTTTTTTTTCTTTTTGTGCAAAACCGGTGTTTTGGATTAAATCACGTAAGAAATCTTCCTCCCTGGTAAATTATTCATAAATATTTGCTGTGGATTATAGGCCAAAATTCAGCATATCGAGAACGTGGTATCGGGTGATTCTTGTATGGGTTATAGTATAGTGTGCTATATAATGATTAATAAGATAATATTTAACAATTTTACAGGATAACGCGGTTAATTCGAGAAACTCAAATTACAAAATTCTTATAGCCATTACTGACAAAACCTGTGAAAGGAACGAAATTTGTAAAATACAATAACATCACATAATTCTTACTTTCTGTAATTTTCTCCGTGGTAAACTCCATTTTTTTTTTTAAAGTAATAAATGTGAAATTTTAAATCTTGCCTATGTGAATTTAATTTCCGTAATAAGTAAACAAATGCATATAATATAGGTGAAAATCTAATCTACTCAATGGATTAGCCCATTCTGCAAGGTGTTAAACTTAAGTGCGGATACAAGGGGGGGGGTCACAGAGGTCATGACCCCCACCCCCAAATATTGTTACACTGTAAAACGTTTCAACTTTCATGGTAAATGAAGGGTGTCGACCATGGGAAATTCTGTCCATGATCCCCCAAAATGGAAGTCTGTATCCGCTCCTGGCTGAGCTAACTAAACTTAAATTCCACCTTATAATATGCTAAATTCATCAGTAACCTTATAAATAAACTAGTTAATTCACATTTGTGAGAAATTTTTCTCATTTTCTAAGACGAGCATCTGAGGAAGCATGAATCAGCTATCTATGTATGGAAATTTGCACTACAGTGAACGGAGATTTCCTCTCATATTGGTTAAGATAATTCTTTGCCGCTTATGAAACTAAGTAGTTAGATGCACGTCCATATTTAATACAGTCGAACTCCGTTAAGACGAACACGCTTAAGACGAATTACTTTTAATATGAACCGTTTTCTGAAGTTCCATCAGATTGTGTTGTGTACTACCCTTTCTGGATAAAACGAATTACTGTTAATTCGGTACCCTGCGGTAGCGCGTTCGCCTAGTGCGCCGTTAACTCGGGTTCGACTCTCAACAGTGCAAAGAACGCTTACTCAGAAATCTCGCGAAGATCGCACTGCTCACTGTAGTCTGGGGTTTGGTTCCCTAGGCTTTAAGAGGTTCAGATTCCTCGGAAAACAGTAGGTCCTGGCACAGCATGACCATTGTAGTCTTTGAGCCATAAAACCACAAAACAAACAAACAGTTAATACGAACAGATTTTCTGTTCCCCTTGGTGTTCGTCTTAACGAGGTTCGACTGTATACAGGTTGCTTGCTTGAGTTGCGTTCGTATAGTGTTTGACTGTAAGATTTATTTTTCATCTTACGATCTTCTGCAATTCATTAACATATTTTCAATGATTTTAGGTTCATAAAATGCCTTTCAAATGCAGCGTGCCTGGATGCAAATCCAACTACAAGGCACTTTACATCACATACTACAGATTTCCGGCAGAAGCAAATATGCGTAGTTCAAGGATCAACCGGACCCGTCGAGGAAATTTTGTATATACGAAAAATGTACGTGTCTGTATAAAACATTTTCTTGGTGACATGATTGTAACAGAAGACAAATGGAAAATCAAGGATGGTATAATCCACCTAATCCCACGTACTAAACCTTGTCTGTTACCAGAGGCATTTCCATGCATTATTGATGAGGAAACACCACACTTAAATGTACAAGTGCCAAAGAAATGGAACTCTAGAGAGAGGACGATATTCTTCAATCAGTTCTTAAAAAAGTGTATTAACACATGAAAATGAACTTGAAGCTTCGCTTCTGAAACCAGGTCTGAAGTTGAAGATTATATCAAGTATTGTTTAACACAAGGAGAAAATTGGACTTTTATTTCGAACA